>OW052222.1:113568983-113721310 GCA_932526605.1 Nephrotoma flavescens
CGCCATTTTTGGTTTATATTTGTTTTTTTTTGGTGTTATAATTAAAATATATTAATTTCTTTAAATTCCTATTTGTTTTTTTTGGAAGATTTACAAATCCATTTTAATATATGTATATATATATATATATATATATATATATATATATATATATATATATATATATATATATATATATATATATATATATATATATATATATATATATATCGAGATTTTTTTGCTTAAATTTTTTATATTTACTTTTTATTAAATTAATTAATTTTTAAAGAGATTATTTTAATTATATAATTTTTAAAAAATAAATTAATTAAGTAGCTATATGTCTATTATAATTAATTTAAAAAACAAAAATAGTAAAAATTAAATTATGTAAAAAATTGAGTACAGAAGAATGTTTAAAATACGTATTATTAATAATTATAAAGAAACGTGAATTAAGTATAAATGGCACAGTAATAGAAATATTTAATTAAATATACATAATTAAAAAAAAAAATAAATAATATTTATATAAGTTTTGAACACAAATAACAATGGAAATATAATTTCCGAGATTTTTTTTATAAATTTTTTATAGATTTTTTTTTTTTATGTTTTATATAATTAATTAAATTCATTTAATTTAATTTTTAATTTAATGAAAAAATTATTGCTTCTGTACACAATTTTTTTCTACAAAAAAAACAAAATATGTATTGGAAAAACTTGTTTTTACTTTCACATGATTTATTTTTATATTTTATGTATTCTCTTAATTTAATAAATTAAATAAATTACAAAGAAAAACAAAACGGAAACGAAAACTCGAGCATGATAGTAATGACAAAACTAGGGAGAATGGGCATTTTTCTTTTTTATATGGAAAATAGGAAAGAAAAGGGATTATTTTTTATAAATTTTAAATTTTTAATGCTAACTTTTTTTATTTTTGTTTTTTTTTTTTAATTTTATATTTTTAATATTTATTTAAATTTTAAATTATTATTTAATTTTATATTTTATTTTATATAATTTTTAAACATCTACAACCATCTTTTTATGTATATCTGTATTTCCGACGACAGCACAAAATTCTTCAAACGATATTTTGCCATCCTCGTCTTTATCAGCGAATACAATTGTTTTATCGACAATTTGTTGTAATTGAGTGTCTTTTAAATTATTACCGACCATCATTTTTAGAACCTGCGTGATAAAATAAAAAAAAAATAGATATTAGAGAAATAACTATGAATACGAAAAATAAAAACTGTTTTAAATTCTATTCGGAACAAAATGTGGGACAGAAATTTATTTTGATATTCATGGACAACTGGTTCCGGATATATTTGGAAAATTTAGGCAAACGCCTAACTACTTCTTTGTGTTCTAAATAGGAATTGTAACCGTCAGTAGCCAAGACAGAGGATTAATTAATATTTTCAAATAGATTCAACCTTTAACGATTTATCAAATAACGTTTTTCAAAGTTTTACAAATTTTAAAAGTCCCGTATTAAAAAGTAAAAGTATTTTAAATTTGATAATTCTTTCTATAGATAGATTAACGAAACTAACTAATTTGAGAAACGAAACTGTAAGTATCTGCAAAATTAATTTTAATGTGTTTCTAATTTCGTTAGTTTTTAATAGTTTTACTTTATTTTAATAGTTTTACTTCATGAAAAGATTATTGCAAAATTTAATGGGCTTTCTACAACATGTTTGTTTAAAATATATTTACGTTGCTTGTATTTCGTAATATTTTAGGGAAATCCGATGGTAACGCCATCCGCAGAAACTCGGTCGATAGATTCTAGAACTGAAACCTGGATTCGCGAAAATATCGTCCCTTCACCATCCGTGCCGACCACTACAGTTTCGTCCGAGTAAGTATCAACTTAATTCGGAAGTCGAGAAAATTTCAATGGGGGTTTTCAGGCCACCATAATGAGTAAAATCACAGCCAACATTCTGAAAAATTCGAACTAAATGAAAATTTTAAATCAAATTGGCGCTGATTACATATCATGTTGCCAAAGTTTGGCAGACCTTAAAGGGCCCATTGTTTACGTTAATTTGCGGCAAATTTAAATGTTTTACTAAAATACTCGTATGTACTCGTTATGACAAAAGATTGAAAAATTTGAACTAAATCGTTTTTTATTGTAATGATTTACTTGAATATGTCGTCGCTTTAATATTTTATTAAAATACTATTTTCAGAATTTCAGATCGTGAGATTACAGACAATATTCAAAGAATTTTAAATAAAAGTATTAAAGGTAGAAACATGTATTCGAATTTTACAAAATAAAAACATTTCTAACCAAAAAGAGAAAAAAATTTTTGGTTTACTGATCTCACTGATCATTATTTTCTTGAAAACGTAAACTTAATAGTCATGATTATGACAATATTGCCAAATCATTTGTAAAGGTTTTTCCAACAGGGTTATCGGTGAGTACCTAACCCAACTTTATCAAACTCTGCAGAATTGTATAATAAGACAATGTACCATAAGCCCAGAACAGACAAGGATGAAAACCCAACCGGCAATTATTTGACAGAAAAAACAAGCTGGCATTTCAAACCAAAAGCTTTAGACAACTTGAAACGGATAAACATCAAGACACTCAAGTACAGGAAAGAGAAACATTGAAGGCCTTGAAGATATTAGAATGTATACACAAAATTTGTAATTAACACAATACTTGCTTTAAATAATGGGCGAAAAATTTTGAGAATAACCAAAATATAATGTAAAATAATATGTAATATAAATAAAATAAAATTTGAAGTTTTGAATTAAAATAAACATAATTTTGAATTTTATTAAAAAGAATTAATTCGAAATTAGAAGGATATATTCTGATAAATACGTATACAATGTTAAAACGAAATTCGCAATATTCTCACTCAACGACTTTCAAAATGCCATTTCACCATATTCTCATCATAAAACACAATTCCTAAATATTGATTCAGTGATTTGTAATGATATTTAAGCATGTTTATTTTTTAATTCGAACTTCACGACACTGTAATTCAAATGGATTTTAATGTCGTTTTAGACATTTTTTAATGGAACAGCAAAGTTTAAAAAATTCTTTAATAACTTTAAAAATGATTAATATTGTAGTTATGTATTTTAAATTAGAATTTACGAATCTCAAACTGCTAATAAAACATTTATTATGACTAAGCAATTTCAGATTAGATCGTGTCGAATTGAAATAGAAATTACATTGAAATGATCTTAGGTAAAAAATGACATTGAAAACAATTTGATTTCGTAATGAAAATATTCTGAAATAAAATTGTTGGTTGATAGAATGGTTGTCCCGAAGAACCGACAAATAGACAAATTACGGTTCGTAATATGTTAGAGGCTTTAGAAAATATTCTACGTTATGAACAAATGTAAATGCAGGAAACTTTGGAATTTTGGTTCTTTAAACAAAAAAGTTTTTGTAGTTTAGGAAAATACGGCTGCGACATCCCCCCGCTAAGACGGGAGGGATATGGAGATTTTTTGAAATTATATTTTCTGCTTTGTAAAATTTCTGAATTTAAGGATATTAAGGAAATTACATTTTAATAAATAATTGCACGATTATTCGCCCTTATTCTAAGAATGAGATAGATATCAATATACCTAAACCTTATCGTTTAGGCTAAATTCCCGTGATAATACTGGTTTATACAACTGGACAGGAGTGATGCTGGGTAGCGACTAGATAGAAATTGTTCACCCTTATGTGCCATAACGTTGTATTTTATTACTATGATTAGCCATAACAACGAGCATTTACAATAGCAAAAACAAAGAAATTGGCCACCAGAAAACATCTTTACGAAAATGAGGTGAAAAAGATTAATTTAGAAATATTGACGTGGTTGTAAGTCTACTTTCACTGAATTTCCTTTTAAAATTAATATTTTACTCTAATCAAAGAATCCGCCGCCGTCGTGAGTTTTTGAGTTTTTATAGATTCGGTGGTAAAACAATTAAAGTTAAAAATATATAAATTTTGCGAAAAAAAATTTATGACCTAGTTTTATCATGTAGCGATGTTTTGGGTACGCGACAGCAAAATAAACATTAGTATTGGACAAAATCATGCGCCACTCAGAATGCAACCATAACTAATTATATTTTATACTGCCGACGTAAGTCTAGACATGTTGGGATTTTATTTTATTTGTTAAAGTCTTCTTTTATAAGCATACTACACAGAAATGTGCAAGAAAGAGAGAAAACTGAAAATCAAATTTCCCAATTATTATATCCACCATATTTAGATTTCATATTTCGTCATTGTTAGCATGCTCAGGCTTCGCAAATCCCTATACCCAAGCTAATGTCATATGTTTATTCTTTTTCCTATATGTGTACACCTCATTATTATGGAATGCAATCAATAAATGCTTATGTTTATAATATATGTATGTATGTATAATGTATGTAGTATAATTACCAAACACATTCTCATTCTACAAATATTCTTTCTCTATTTAAATCCACACCCAGTTTTTTTGTTTTTCCTCTAAAATACCATATCATGAAATCACCCAAAAACGACCACCCCGTCTCCAACCAAACCGAACCAAATAAAAAAAACCTTAGAAAAAATTTCTATTTTAATCGAATAAAAAGAAAATATGGAAAATGTATCGATTTTCCCCAAAAAGTAAAAAATATATACATAAATAAAAATGAAAACCAACTTTAATTTTTATTAATTTAATAAAAAATAAAGCTGATTTCTAGTTTTCTTACACATTTTTCATTTATACAAGAAGCAAATCAAAATCAAAAATACGATTACTATAACGGTTGTGCCGGAAAATCGAAAAATGAACAATCAAAATTTTTGTTTTCTTTTTCTGATTTAATATATTTTATACTAGGAAGTCGTTTGCGGTAGCTCGGGAAAATGTTTAACTTGGCATACACAAAATAAAGTAAGAAACAAAATTAATGGTGGTTAGGGCAGTAGAAAATATTAAAGTATTTTCGGTATTATATCTCGCGTGTTCACATTTAAGAAGACAATTTGCCATTCATCATGTTAATAATCTTATTCACACAACAACCCCATAAATAAACAACATTCAAGAAAACAACAAACAAATAAGATTTTTTTCTTATTTTGATACCCAAGAACACAACAATAAGAAAATTTGGCAAATCTTGACTAATATAAGTGTAAATATACCTTATTCAAATAGACCAAAAAACGCACACGAACACAAAAAATGCAGAGTAGAAAAGAAAACAAAGTAAAATTACCTTCAACATAATACTCGTACCTTCAGCAAGAAAAAAAGCCCATGAAAACGGAAAGAAAAACAGAGAAATAATTTCACTTTGATCTTTTTCGTTATACAAAGAAGGTATACCTTTGTATGCATGTATATGTTTATTAATCCATTTTCCCAAGAAAAATAACAAAATAACCTAAAAAGACTGAACAACTGAAACGAAAACTCTTATCGTAACATTCTTCGCTCACATAAAACGAATTACTGCTTAACGCGCGCCCAATAAAAAGGTAAACACTCTTAATTTTCTTAAGTATTTGGAGGACGCAGATTGCCTACGTTACACAGCCAGGAAGTTATAATATGTTTTAAGGGCAACCCGCTAAAAGGCGGAAATGTACGATAAGCCTATTTTTCTAGCCCACCCTATGTATTTGATCTATATGTAATACCGTTCTAGTGCTGTTCTTTTATTTCTTTATAACGAATTTTTCTCTAATTTTCTTTTATGTTCCATCAGGATTTTAGGTGAATAATTAAAACAGTATTTCCAGATGTTGTATGATTTCTAGGTTTTATATAATCACAATATCGTCTTACTGATTTTGGATTGGTTGTCGATATAATACTCTTACTCATTTAAAGTGATGTCACCTCAAAGATTTGAATGAGTATATTACAATATAAAATACAGGGTATTTCAACATTCGGTATCATTTCAATATTCGGGTATTTCTTGTGAGTGAAATGAAGTTGCCTTTTACCATTTCTTTTTAAATTTAAATTGATTCTGAATCAAATTTGTATTTCGGAAGCATGTTCTTCAATTTTTGTATCAAATAGATCATTCCTTTGCAATATTATGTTTAATAATTTATTTTAACTTTAGAACGGCAAGTTTAAATTACTGCCATTGAAAAATGGGAAGCTAAGTCCGAGATTCATACCTCTTCCGGGTAACTCCAAGTTGATCAGACAGTATAATGGGAGCACGCAAAAGAAATTCTCTATATTGTCAATGACACTACATGTCATAACGAGTCATTGACGCCGTAAAACAAATGCGAAACCAACGTCTATTCTCCAGGTTAGGACAACTGAGTGGAACTGGGTTGGTGTCTGTCATATCTGTCACGAGCGGCTCGCTTTATAAATGTGTTTAAGAAGGTATAGGATTATCATACTCATCACAAATACAACATCGGTAATTGTACACGGACAACGCTTTAAAAATGGCAACACAGATAGTGCTTAGTCTTTTAAAACGTGGAAATCTTCAAAACCTTTCGAAGTGTGCAAAGATTTATACATTAGACGATGGTTACATCCTCCATTACAGCCATCAGAATGGAGAAAAATTTGTGGGTGGGTTTTCCCATTCAATGGCGCGTAAAGCAGCTTATCACCAACTTACGCCCTATGCGAATATGCACGGTGTGACTCTGTCCTAAAAATATTAATATCTACGATCGTTAAAATACTGAAGATAACCAGATGACGTAATAACCTATTCGTTGTCGAGTAGAAAGAGGTCATCAAAAATCCCGTATCATGCTTTAAAAATCAACGTGGTATTTTACTTGAAAACAGTAAAAGCGCATAAACAAATGGTCGGTAGTTCAACAGGCATAAATCAATTGCAATTTGACGGGTACCGTGGAATGATGCTTTTATACACAAGAATCTTGAATAATTTACGTATCATTGAGGTGATAGCATTCCTATGTAGCACAAAATATGATTTTTTTTTGGTCTTCTATCTGTTAGGGAAAAATCTTGCAGCGAAAAAAGTTCTGGGATTCGAGTCGCAACCTTTAACTATTTCACTAATTATGTACTTTCAAAAAATCGTCGTGGCTGGTGATAGAAATTTTATAGATGTATAGAAATTGTTGCAGAGTTATTGAAATTTAAATTCAGTATTTTTGAAGTTTTGAATGTCTTCAGGTTCGAAGACTGATTGAAAAAACTGTGTACACATATTCGTCATATCTGTATGAATTAATTATAAATAAAAACTAGTTTTATTTTTTGAACTTTTAACAATATTTGTTAATTTCTTATAGTGATAATAATATTTTAGTATTTGATTCGATTTAAAATTAAATACTAAAATATTATTATCTCTATAAGGAATTCTTAATCAATATTGTTAAAAGTTCAAAAAATAAAACTAGTTTTTATTTATAATTAATTTAAGTGATAAAAGCACACAAAAAGTGGAAAACATGAGTACCTTAATCATGAAACAAATTTTTGTGTGAGTTGATGATTTAATTTAGGTGCAATGTTGCCGGGTAAGCAAATATTGAATTCGATTTTAGTATTAAAATTCTTCCGAGAGTATTTTGGTTCCGCGATATAAGCATGTCTTGCATACTCCTGATGTAAATATTTAAAAATTGGCCGTACAAATATATCAAATAAAAAACCTCTTAACGAGGTAAATGTTCGAGTGACGAAAGCCGAATTCAATTCACAAAATTTCTGATATCAAATTTGTGCCGAAAAAAACAATTGCATTCGATTTTTCAATGATTTTTCGGAATGTTAGTGCATTCAGCGCGTTGTTGTTTACCATTCCGAAAATCGTTGACAAGTTGTTGTTTTTGACAGATAGAAAGGAAAATGTAAACAAACACGCCGAATGCACTGACATTCCGAATAATCGTTGAAAAATCGAATGCAATTGTTTTTTTCGGCACAAATTTGATATCAGAAATGTTGTGAATTGAATTCGGCTTTCGTCACTCGAACATTTACCTCGTTAAGAGGTTTTTTATTTGATATTAATGATTTTGGCACGGCAAATTGAAAATGAATTGAATTGCGATTCGTTTTATTGTTGTCAGTCAAAATAGTTCACACACACACACACTCGATAGCACACAAGTGGCCGCTACGTGAAATTGTGCCTCATACAGACGCGCGGCATTGAAATGACCAAAACCAACAACAATATAAGGCCATGCTAATGCAACAAATACAGAAAAAACTACACTATAGATAGTTGTATTAGAATATATGTGTACATCGTATGTGCGCACTAGTTTAAGAAATATGTAGTGGTGCGAAAGAACAAAATTAAAATGGGATGTGTAACCAATACAATTTTCTGTAGTTTGTTGCATATTGGTATCTGCGTTTCAGACTTTGTTCAGGGCTTTTAATTGTTGTTGGTTTTGAAATGACGAATAGCGAGAGGCGACGAACGAATTACGCATACTCTCACACAGCTGACGGCTGTGTGTTACGGCAATGCCTTCTATACTATTGGCCTTTTACTACTCTCATTTTTCGCACATGACGTCAATTTAAGTCTATACCGAGACTGCGCAATAATAATTTTAGGATATTTACACTAACAAAGCAACTAGAGAAAGCAACAACAACGTCGACTTAGCGTGTCGTCATCATTTGGTGTAAGCGGCCAGTAGTTTAGAAGGCATTGGTTACGGAGTGTACATGATTCGTTCTTCTTCTCTCGATATTCGTCACTCCAGTGGCCTGCGTCTGTGTATGAGGCACAATAGAACGTAAAAGAATAGAACGAAACTGTTTCAATAAAAAAATAGAAAAACAATAGAACGAAACTGTTTCTATTGACGAATGGTTCAATACGATTTATGATTGGAAAGTGAGCAGATGATGGTGAAATCTCACCATGCTCTTGGCCTCTAAATAGTAAAGACTTATATTATCTTTTTTATGTTGAAAAGTAGGGTCAGGGGCGGTATGTTGTACCATCACTTCGAATCGAATTCGCAAAAAGTCGATTCGAAAAAGTGAAAATTGCATCTTTTTTGCTTTTCGAAAATGATACAACATACTGCCATTCGACTTTTTTCGAATTTCGATTCGAAGTGATGGTACAACATACTGCCCCAGGTCTCATCATTAGGTTCAGATAGGTAGTTTTTTTTTATTATGTTCAGCACGATAGCCTACGTTCTGGTGTACTGTTTCTGGTGTGTGGTAGACGATTCTATTTCTTTATGCAATTTTTCAATCTTCATTTTGTAGTCTTTTATTTTAGAAGCCTTTACCACATGCCACAAACAGGTCATGCCGGGTGTGATTTTATTACTTATTTATTTATTTAACCAACAGTATAATTTTTACATCTGGTATTTAAAATTAGGTTTATTAATATAAATCAAATTTGAATAAAAAATTTTTTAGAACTCTTTTAAATTCATCTCTGGACAAATTAAAATCGAACTCGGTAGATACATTATTAAATACACGGCTAGAATTACAAACCGGGTCCGACATACCAAAATTAGACCCATGGAAGTACAGATCAATCACTAAGCCTCGGTGTCTGAGTGATCTCACTGGGGCCCGTATTGAAAACAAGGACAGTAGATGTGAACAATCAATTCGGCCCCTTAAAACGTCCCGCACAAACATTGCGCAAGAAATTTGTCTTCGGACGAACAATGGTTCAAGATTCAGTAACAAATAACGGCCGAGATACGACGGAAGCACATACTTAGGGGCATTTACCTCTCAAGGAAGTCGCCTTAAGGCAAACAACATAAATCGCTTCTGGATTGATTCTATACGGTTAGAGGAATTGTTATAGTACGGATTCTAGACAATTGACGCATACTCCAAGTGCGATCGAACAAATGAAGCGAAGAGGACTTTTAGAGTATATAGATCATGAAAATCTTTGGAGAAACGGATTAAAAACCCTAACATTGAATTAGCCTTATTAATACATCTGTCAATATGGTCCTTAAACGATAAATCTCGAGAAAACAAAACCCCTAAATCTAGAAAAGAATGAACTCGCTCTATCATAACGCCATTTAGAATAAACTATTATCAGGTCCATAACGTCCATAACGTCTTCAAGAAAAGTTCATAACTTTACATTTAGAAACGTCCAGGCAAAGCTTATTCAAGCTACACCAGTCGCAGAAAACGTTTAATTCCTGTTGTAGATTTAGCAGATCGCGATCATTTCTAATCTTACAAAAGATTAGAAACATCATCAGCGTAAATCAGAAACTTAAAATAATTGAAGCACCGCTTCACATCATCTATGAATGCAATAAACAATAGTGGTCCAATGTGGCTACCTTGTTGGACGCCAGACAAAACATTTATGTCTCTAGATAAAATATTATTTAAAAAAACTTTTTGAGTTCTATTCGTCAAATATGAAAAGATCCATTTTAAAGAAAGGGCATGACACATGTTAAGCTGACCCAGTTTCTTTACCAATAAAACATGATCAATTTTATCGAAAGCTTTGCTAAAATCAGTAAACACTACCTCAACACCATCACCGCCTTCTAATGCTAACGCCAAAAAATTTGTGAACAAAGCAAGATTTGTCACAGTTGACCGCCCGGGGTAAAACCCATGGTGGTTTACTGAGATGGAATTTTTAGTTAAGAAAAAAATGCGGTCCTTGACTATCGATTCAAATAATTTAGGGATAGCCGATAAGATAGAAATACCGCGGTAATTTTCGATATCCGTTCTCCGTCCACTCTTGAAAATTGGTTTAATGAAACTGGATTTCCAAATTGAAGGAAAAACTCCACTCTTCAAACTCAAACTGAAGATGTCCGTCAGCGGCTGAGCCAAGACCGGAGCACACTTTTTCAACACAAGCGGGTGCATTTTGTCCGGGCCACAACTCATATTCACATTTACATTCAACAGAGCGTGCAGAACGTCATCGGTAGTAAACTGAAATAGACTGTTTAGATAATTAATAAAAACAAGTTCGTCATTCCCTCTCGAAGACGGGACATAAACATTTTCAAAAAATGCTGCAAACATGTCAGTGATACTTGGTAGTGATCCACAAGCAGCCAAAGAATTGAAAGACATTTGCGAGGGTATACCTCTACAATTCCGTTTCGAATCAACATAACTCCAGAAACATTTAGGGTTGTTTCTAATATTTGATTCGATCTATTGATTTCAGACGTGAATTTAAAAATTCTTTAATCAAGACTCCAGAAGGCCACGCCGATGAATCCAGCATTTGGTTACATTTGCTTACGTCCTTGCATAATCGAGAATAAAAATCCACCGTAGCGGTTCAACGGTACACACCCGGTTCTCGTAGGCTATCGGCTGAACATTTGTAGTTTAGTTTTTAGTGTATGTTACAGAGTAGTAAACATTTAAATCAGATGCATGTGTTTGTGGTAGAAATTCGATTGAGTAATTTTTTTTGCATGTTTCTTGCTTTTTTGTGACGGTTTTGTCAACCGCATGCGGCTACCATTCATTTTTGATTCCTTAAACATAAACAATACAATAAAATATACATATTTTAGTGTGTTAGTTGGAAACAAAAATGTATGGTAGCTACCCTCTCGCTGATATTCCATCTTCATGCGATGGGAGGGGAGATAAGATCTATTTTTTAAAGAAATCATCATAAAGATTAAAAAATATCGATTTTATGCAAGGAGACTGTCAAATGTTCAATGTTTTTGGTGATTTTTTCGATCACATCAATTTGTCAGATTTTTCATTTTTTTGTTATGCTTTTTTCATAACTGGTAAAAATTCTCTTAGCAATGATAATAATATAATGCATTTATATTTTTTTCATTGTAATACGTTGATTCATTATCATTATGAACCGCAACGGACCAATATTAGGTGCATTTGAGCCAAAAAATGAAATTTTGCAAAAAATTAGGGTGGCTTTTAAGTTATGGAGGTCAATATCCAAAATATACGAGTTTTCTGGGACAGACGGTTGATGTCATATTGTGAGGTTTGTGGCTAATAATCCTGAAAATATGAACCAAAAGTCTTGGGCTAATTTTTAGCCATTTGGCCGAATGTGGCCGGCCGATTTGGCATTTTTCAGTTTTTTGGCCAAAATGACCTTTCACTCTAATACGATAGCTGGCGTCAATACCTTTCCAACGATATGCATATGTCCGGAGTACGTCAAATAGGTTCAGCGCTGTGGGCGTGGCCAAAATGGCCAAAAGTGGCCGTTCAGAGGCCGGCCGCGGCCAACATGGCTGCCAAAACAAAAAGTTGTAGAACAAAAGTTGCTTAGTTTTTCAAGTACTACAAACACTGAGACCCCACTCAATGTTGGTAGAAATTCATGCTTTTATACAATATTTGGGTCTACTTTTCAAGACCTTTCCAATGGTATATAACATGATCATGGCGGTCTCAAATGGAAAAAGTTCGAAACTAGCTGTATATATACGAGTTCAACTTTCAGCACAGTAGGTGCTTTCGCCACTCGTTTGGACTGCCGTCCAAAGCGATAAAGGGGTTAAGTCCAGTTACTCTTCTAAAAGTCTTGAATTGAATTTTAGGCTATCATCATAACAAGGTGCGTTCTTGTTGGGATGTAGTTTTCTTAGTGGAACTTCAAACCAGCAAAGATGATGACGCAACATTTATCAATATTTACTACGTTGATCTTGCCTAATGCTATTTCTCTTGCCAATTTGTACTTTCAAGATATAAGTTGAATTTAATTGCATTTATCTTTCTAACGTTATCAAGTCGCAGTATTTTTTGTTATACCATACACGCTACTATTCTGTGTTAGTTCCTGTGGTTGTCAATTATAATTTCTACTGGTTTATCGTGTTGGTCCCTTAGGACAACTGGTGGTACAGATTGAGATAAACTGGAGATATTTACTTCATTTAATTCGAGACTGTTCCGTCGTTAGCCATTTCATTTAACTGAGTGTTGCAATTGTGTTTTGAACATTCCTATTTTAACACATAATTGCTCAATTTAAATCAAATCGTGGTCAGATTGAATCGAACGATATTTAAACAATAGTTACTGTATGTGGGAATGCTCATTAGTGTAGAAAAACAGTGTACCGTAGAAGAGCAATATTATTAGGCAGTTAAATATTGTATTTCAAAATAGTGTAAGGCGACCGTATTTCTTTTCCGTGTGAGCATCAGCTATCAAAGGAGAAAAATAGGAAGGCCAAGGGTGGTAACTGAACAAGAGCAATAATCCACGTTTACTCCACATTTACTACATACGATTTTTTCCCACTTCATTTTTATCAAGAAGTTTGTATTAAATACATTTTCTTACATAAGATACTTTGACGAGAAATTTTTTAATTGTAATCGAGTTTTCTTTGAAAATTCGTTTTTTAGGAAATAACTTTGTATGGAAATTATTATTCCACTTATTGTAATTAGATATCTAGGCTGTGGGCCAATTCTCAGGTAAATCGATTAGTACAGTAAATTGAAATTTTAGCACAAATTACTTTTCAAACCGTACCAATTCTCTAGTAAATAAAATCTCGCAATAGAAACAACGTAATTGAAAAATGAAAGACCGATAAATTTAATTTGTGTTGAAAGAGATGTAAATTTCGAAGTATCGAAACAATGTGATGTTACAACATCCCATCCCAGTACTAAATTAAGAATTTTTATTAACGAATATGAATGAAGTTAGTTACTTGTAGAATTATAATTTTGTCTATAATAATTATCAACATTCAAGAATTTTATAATATTTTTATAAACCACAACTGGTTCATGAGTATTATGGGTAAATACTTAATAGAATTTATACAATAAAATTATTTCGAAAAAGCTATTCAACTATTCCATATATTTTACAAAACCGAACTATTGACTGTTTAACAATTATCAATATAATTAATTAACCCTAGAATCGCATTTAACTATAATTATACATATTTTATTATTAAAATATTTAAAATACTAAAAAAATGCGCCATTTTGTTACCACATATATAATTGAAAACGTTTTCGGTACGGGACTGGCGGAATCTATTGTGCATAATTCATATCATCCACAACAAATAATTTTTTTTTCCGATACATTTTATTTTAATAACACACAAATTTGATCACAAATTGTATTCAACACACAAATTTTATCATAAATTACATACAATTTTCAAATAATTCTATTTTGAAAGACAAACAACCAGAAACAAAAGCTTTAAGTTGTGGATGACATAGAAATCAAAGACAGAGAAAAAAATAGAGTTTTATATATGCATCCCGTCCTAACTGTACACGTATGAAATAGACGATTTTATATGGAGAAAAAGCACATTACCGGTCTATGTATATATTATAAAGTCTTTCGCCGTTTGTGGATGTTTTTTTTTATCGCACACGCTGACGCTTTTGTTCTGTTAACTACAGCGATATCGGAACGATGTTTTTTATTTATTCGTCGACGCTCTTCGTCGTCGCTCTTGTTCTGTTTCTAGCTTTAGTCCCTTGGTAGCAGAATACATCATTATTTAATTGTTTATCCTATGATATAATAGTGAATTTTACTTCCAATTTTTTGAACAAATAAAGTGCTACTTCTGATCGCAGGAGTAGAAAAACATAAATAACAAGAACCTTAGTTCAAAATAAATAACCAATCCATTTTAGGACATAAAGACATAAATACAAATTAATTCATATAAAATATTCAATATAAAATAATTCCTTCATTTAGATTTAGACAGATTAATTTCAAATCGATGTAGATGATATCTAGAACATATTAAAAGCTGTTTGCATCATTAATTTGAAATAAAATATGCAGATTGCTTTACTTTTCCCAAATGAACACGTTGTATACAAATTAATACGTACATTTCATAATAATAATAAGAAAACAACAAAAAAATTCTTATAAAACCTCAATTCAAAAATTCACAAAATATTTTCTCCATCCACATGTACCGAACCATCCATCCTCTTGAGAAGCATGAAGTTCTTTTCCGTTGTTGTTTTTGTTTTAATCAATAATTTACTTTTAAAGATAGGAAGCAAAAAAATGGGGCGTCAAATTCTTTTTATGGTTAAAAACAGAAAAAACTTAGCAAAGCGAAAATTGGGAAGAAAAAGCACAGAAATATGTAGTATAAGAGGAAAGTATAATCGAATAAAGCTTCCACCATAATAACAATGAAACGAAAATGCGTAACAATGTCAAGGGTTTTATCTGCTGTGCGACTATGAAAAAGGTATGCATACTCTTCTTGTTTATACGTAAATTTCTATTATAATGTACGTACATAACATAATGACATATATGCATTTTTGTGTACATATATTAAACACGTCAATAATTTTGTTAGTAGAATAGTCGAATTAGAATTGGTTTATAATTGATACTAAATTTTAACAAAGTGTGTAATAATTATTTTAACGAGTTATCAAGGCATCATGTAATCACCTTGCATATATACATGATATTGATACAGACTTATACACGCACCTAAACACATCCATTATAATTTGATATAGTAATCAAATGTGAGGAGCAGCCGTAGCAGCAAAATTACTTTATTATGCTTAGCTAATTTACATAACTTAATTACCCAAATTATTTTCTACCTCAATTGCACACATCTCTTATCAAGATGGCGTTATGTATTTATGTTATTAATAAAATGGCGAGTAAACATGTATAACATACACATACATTATACACACTGCTATAATATATGAATATAATACAACATAATATTATTACATTTTATTTTAAATTAAATTTTGAACAATGGATAAAATCGCGTAAAATATACTCGTAATACGACGAAAAAGCATAGTAACAAGGAAAAATGTTTTGTGAAAAATCTTTGAAAAATAATAATACATAAATAAATAAAAAGAAAGCTAAAGAAAAGAAAATATTAGAAGAATTATCTTCTTGATGATTAAGCAATTGTTTAAAGGATCTTTGATTTATATACGCAGCCCCAAAAAAGGAATAACTTTTAATTCGACGGACGTCCATTATGAATAAACCATCCTAAACACTCATATCGACCTAGTTTTGGTGATCACGTCTTGAATACAGTTCCCTTAAATCTAGTTTTCTAAAACAAAAGTAAAATTTAATCGAAATCAATATTACGAAAATGCAGTGTTCATTCTTCATAAAAATTACCAAAATCTCATCGTCTGCGGCAAAAAATACGATAAATAAAACAAAACTAGGCCCACTTCCACTTCAGACTCAAATTCAACTACTTCTCAAATGTAACATTTAGAAACTGGTTAAGGTCGTTTTGGCTTCAAATCTTTTAATCAATCAGTTTGCCAGAAAATACTAGTTTATACTAGCTGCGCCAGGAAGTTTTGTTTATATTAACGGATTTTGCCTAATATGGAAACTACATATTCAAACCAAATTTGAAGCATAATTGTTGTGAGGTTTAAAAAGTAAAATGATAAGTGGGAGATAACACACATCTAAATTGACCGATTTTTAAAAAATTTCGCTAAAATAGGTAAGAATTATAAATTGGATTTTCCACAATGTTTTTGGAGATTTAAAAAATTCAGGATCAGTTTTTTGATCAATGAAGAAAATTTATTTGTCTCTTGTTCACCCGCGTCTAGTTCCGATATGCTTTAAGATTGGCCGGTCTTTAAGAACGACTCTAATTTAAATGTTGCTGCTCTTTCTTGCAAATGTTGTACACCATAATCAACCTCACAGCCATCCAAGGTCTGAGATATTTTTGTTTATTAAGCGATTATGTTTAGATGGCATTACATTCATATATCTCAGTAACCATATTGATCGTATCGGGAAATTCTTATGTGTTTGAAAGGTGACATTTTAACTTGCACTTTGACATACAAAACATTAAAATCGGTGAAATGAATAAAAAGTTACAATATTTTAAACATGGGGATAAATAATGAAAAAAATCGATATCTTTTACAGTTTTATTACGACAAAGGTAAACACGCGGCTCAGGCTTGCGAAAAAATTTGTGCTGTTTATGGAGAAGGTGCTTTATCAAAATCAGCAGCAAAGAAATGGTTCTGGAAAAGTCGATGAAATCATGCAGAAATTTAAGGAAGACCGGCATGTAAGTAGCCATGAAATTGGTAAAGAACTAAATATTGATCACAAAACAGTTTTAAACTATTTAAAAATGGCTGGATACAAAAAATGCTTGACGTTTGGGTACCCATGAATTAACAGTTAAAAATTTAATGGACCGATTTTCTATCTGCGAAACGCTGCTGAAACGAAACGAAATCAAGATTCCATCGTGATGAAAAGTGGATAAGATATGACAACGTTGTGCGAAAAGACAATGGACGAAACGAGGTGAAGCTTCCCAAACGGTATCAAAGCCAGGATTGACGACAAGAAAGGTAATGCTGTGTGTTTGGTGGGATTGGAAAGGTATCGTGCATTATGAGGTGCTGCCACGGGACCAAACGATTGATTCTAATCTTTACTGTCAGTAACTAACGCGTTTAAGACAAGCAATTCAGTTAAAACGTCCAGAATTGATCAGCAGAAAGGGCGTTGTGTTCCATCATGATAATGTTAGACCACACACTTGATGACCCACCCGGCAGAAACTGAGTGAGCTTGGCTGGGAAGTTTTGATGCGCCCACCATATAGTCGTGACCTTGCACCACCGGACTCCATGCAGAACCATATTAATGGTTTTACATTAAATTCAAAAGAGGCCTGCGAAAATGAGTTGTCTCGATTTTTCGCCTCTAAACCACAGAAGTTCTACAGTGATGGGATCATGGCTCAACCAGAAAAATGGCTAAAGGTCATCGATCAAAATGGCACATATTTGGTTTAATAAAGTTTTTTTTTTTTTTTTTTTTTAAATGAAAGTATTAATTGCCTAATGGATTTAATGTCCTTTTAAGGTCAATTAATACCCCCCTCGCATTCACGCACACACCACCCATTCACACAGTTACAGTATACCACCTGCACATTGCAAGCTCCATGTCAACCTGCACACTGACACGGACGGTGGGCCGGCGCTGAATTCTGCACTCCAACAGAGGGTTATAGTTGTGTTTATTAACATCACCGATCGTAATCGATGACGAAAATTCGCTTTGCATCCTGCCTCTGGTGGGATTCGAACCCAGTACCTCCCGGTCCAAGCAACGAAGCTTTAACCACTGCGCCACTTGTCCGGTGAAAGTTCATTTGAAATAAGAAAGTTCTTTGTTTCAATGTCACCCAACAAAGGCCAGAAACTATATGGTGTATATATGATGTTGTTGCCTGCCACTAGGAAATTGCTAGAGCCAAAAAGATTTGATTTTGAATCTTTTTTGTTAAAATATACATATTTTAAATCAAATAACTTAGATTAGTTCTTTTCAGGACTGTTCAGAACATCGATTTTACAAGAAAACTGTACTTAGAAGTTTATGATTTTTTTTATACTCGGAAAACTCTATGTTATTTGACTTTAACAAAAGTACATTTTTATTTTTAAATTGGTTAAATTCAAAAAAAAGATATCGCGAACTCGAACCGCTTTAAGTTTAAAAAATGCAACTACTGTTTTCCATGTGATTCTTTTTTTTGAAATATTTAAAATTTATTACTGTTTTTTTAGGTGGCAATGATTTTGATCTTAATCATTATTAATTATTGTATAGTCCTCCGATCAATTGAAAGGAAGTTTTACAAATTTCAGACATATTAATATGGAGGTCAACAGCCTCAAGTTTAAAAGAGTAAATAACACTAGAACTGGAGGCTTCTTAACGGAATATATACAATATTTCATTATTATTTTGAGTATTCTTCAAGAACATTATAAACAAGGATATTAAACTGCTGAACCAACAAAACGCAAATGAAACCTTTCTGGTTTATATTAAAATTTAAATTAAGAGGTCCAGAAGTCTGATAATCCATTTTAAGATAAACAAAAATCGGCACTTAAGCGTGTCTGATAGCGAACAGATTTAAGTACCAAAATATGCCACAAAATTAGAGTGTAAATTAGATAGAAAAGAAATAATATCAACAAATACTATGATAATGGATAAATTAGAGTAGGAAAAACATCAAACAAAAGGTAGCGGTTTAACCAACTAATGAAGTTGCTTATATAGTTTAAAAGCAATCCAGGTTTAATTTGCATCGCTAACAAAAAATTTTAAGGATACGTTAAATTTACCACTTGCCTCTAAGATATTTTGGCGTAACATATGCAACTTGTGCCTTGTACTTCTGCAAATGTACTTCTATAGATTTCCCAAAAATGCAAATGAACTTCTATAGAAACCCTAAATTCTTTTCCGTTTTCAAATATATAAATTGTTGATTTGCATTCTGCAATTTGGGAAGTTCAATCGCAATCCATTGGTCTATATGGTTCGTTTAAAATAATTAAAACGAATTTTCCCTATTTGTATCAAGCTTCTTGTTACATATTTTTAATTTTATTTCACGGGCTCCTCATATCACGTTCAATGGAAACTGAGTAAAATTATCCTATTAATAAAATTGGCAATCCTTAAGCTTCCCCATTTCCGCCCCCATTTCCGAATAAAAAGAAATTATTGGATCATAAATCAGGACCATATGGCGGGTGACCCATTAATTTGATGTTTTGACCGCTCAAATATTCAGTTGTTTGTGCCAATGTGTGGGAGCCCGTATTGTCGTGAAATCGCCGAAGACTTCTGGCAAACAAATGGTTGTGTACCATTCAGAATTGACCGTTCCACGTTGCACCAATGGTACGGTTGTGACATGCCCAGTTTTTCCGAAAATGCTGGCGACCATTTGTTTCGATGTACTTCATGCGCGATCAACTTTTGCTGAATTTGGCTCATATTGGAACATCCATACCGTCGACCGCTGTTTGGCTTCGGGCTCATACGCATACATCCAAGATTCGTTACCTGTCACGATGTTATAGACATGTTTTAAAGCAGCATGTTATAGACATGTTTTTTAATTGACACGAGTTTTTTTGAGCGTTTGTCAAAGTATGTGGAATCCATCGCGAACAAATCTTTTTTGCGGCCACATGCATTGGTTCATGCAATATTAAATGAATACTGATCCCACTAATACCCAAGGATGCCACAATATCACGATAAATCACACGACGATCTTGCAGTATCAGTTTATACACAGCAGTTACTAGATAAGATAGTAGCACTAAAGTTGCTCAATCCCGCTTACGACCGTTATTCTGTTGGATTTTCCTAAAGCGTCCGATTCAATTAAGCACCAAATTTTGTTTAATAAACTTATTTCGAACTTTAATTTTTCTCTCTCTCTGCTGCTAAATTGATTTTAGCCTTTATGTCGGGTCTTTTTCTTCTTCCCATATCTTCTGACGTTCCTCAAGCGTTGGTCCTTTAGTATTTTCTATGTTCATTAATGACGTTGAGTGTTCAATTCGCTATTCTTCTTTTCATACATTTGCTGATAATGTATAAATATATAGGAGTAGTCGCTTAGACAATGCTTCCGTTAACTCTCATTTCCCTTATTAATGATGATTTAGAAAGAACTTATAATGGGTCAGTTACCTAACCGACTCGCTCTTAATGCTAGTTAATCAGAGTCTACATATTTTATGAAAAATCTATAATACTTTCTCTTTTCCTAGAATTTTTCTCCATGATTCGTTCATTCTATTATCTAATAATGTAAGAAATTTAGGGTTAATTCTCCATAAAACTCTTGGAGTGACCAATTGATTAAGGTAAGCAAAACGGTATTTGGTATGAATAGCTGTCTGTATAAAGTAGTAGGGTTGACTGATGATTTAAAAAAGCACATGTTCCTCTCACACCTTCTTGCAGGTTTTATTTATGGTAACGTTGTTTTATTTGGAATGCAATCTTCCTTGTACAGCTTTAAATTGCTTATCTCATGATTTTGGAACTATGGCCAGTATTTATAAACTAGGGATGAATGAATATTGTGTAATAGAAAGCCTTTCTAACAGAAAACTTATCAATTTTTTCCACTCACTCAGTATGTGGTATGGAATTTGCTTACATTTAACTTGAAGGTTTCTCGCACTCCGTAAGTTGTTTGGAACGTTCTATAATAGGTTCATGTCAGTGGAGATTGGAATCGTTCAACAAAATATGGGGCCTATTTTTGTATCCAATGCTAAAACGGGAGTTCTATAGAATTATATTTAATTTAAAATAAGAGAAGTGGTCTTTCACCAATATTATTCCTAAATCCCGTAACTAAATGGCGATTTGACAACTGCGAACATTTTTACAGGGTGTAATAAAATAATAGTTGGCATTGTCACTTGATCAAAATCTAGCCCCTGGGCCAGGATCATAAAATTGAACGGAATAATCATTTGTTATAAAAATTTATATGAAGAAAAGTATTTCGAAAAATGTTAAATTATCGAGCATTTTTGTATACAAATCTACTACTGGTAGAAATTGAATTTAAAAAATTTTCAAACAGATGAATTATTTCTATCAAAATCATCTAAATTAAGTAAGCATACAAAAATATTTTTACCATTAAAACTCCTAGTTGTTTTTGATAGCCCACCCCTCAATGCACACTTAAAAAAATACTAAATACGAGTAAAATTTCCTTCAAGTCGTAGTCTGTCAATACTGATTGAGTATGTTAACTTTTGCAATAAGTTACGAACGATATAGACTAAACGTATAGAACAATGTTGTTCGTGTACCTATTACATTAAGTACTCGTATGTAAGAGTAATTTAATATTTTATGTATGTAACATTTAAATTATCACTTTTGTATACTCCTTACTCTTAATAAAGCTAAAAAAATGATATTCAACATGTTACAAGCCTAATACCTTATCCAGTAATAAAATATAATGTAATATATGAAGTACATATATGACTTTCAGGTTAAAATTAAAAAAAAAAAAAATATGAATTCGTGATTAAAATCTAACTAATAGTGCTACATTACATTTATTACATTAGTCGTCACGAATGCGCTATACCTTGAATTTCCATGTACAAAACATTCCTAGTACAATCCAATTCAATGTGTTTTATCAATTTGGTGGATTTAATTTTTTAAAACCCGACATTTTTTGTTGAGGACAATTTTTTGAATGGGAAGTTTCGCCTCGTTTATGTGTATTACAGTGTGAGCTTTTGAATAAATACCAGGAATTTATCTCGGAATCAGGGAAAGACAGGGGAAGTTACTTATAATGAAAACTGTTCAGGGTCGAAGCGGTTACGTTTAGTGGTGATCCTGAATGTTTTTATGATCTTAGTTTTTTTAAAATTGGACCTATACTTCTTTTAAGTGCTACTTTTGACTAAGCATTTAAAAATAAATAAATCGTTTAAGTGTATCATTACAGAGATATGAGCAAAAATTGATGTGCATTATCAGTAAACAATTTTCTCGAAGTTGTAACACTGTTTATTCGTAAAAAGTAAAAAATGAATAAAATAATGAGTTTCAAGATCACTACTAAACGTCCCCCTCGAGACTGAACAATTTTCATAATTTTCTCCTATCTCCGTTTCCGAGATAAAAAGGATGGCATTTATTCAAAAACTCACCCTGTATTCATATGCAGAAAAGTATAGTATAGAGAGGAGAAATAGAAAAAGAAAACATAGTAGAAAGATAGTACTATATTTTAAATAAAATGAATGCGATTTGGGGGTTTGATTGGGGGTGAGAAAATTGAATTCATAATGTTTTATTGGTTCATTATATTTATAAGTGTATGTTTTATGGTGTGATATTATTAGGATGGCCACAATCAACTCTTTTCTACATTGTTTAAATCAATTAGAAAGAAAATGTGACTGGACTAAATGGCGGGATATGTAATAATTTTATATAGAAAGACGTAAGCTACTTGATAACTTGTAATTCATTGCCTTACAAAGGCACGACCTTTTTCATGTGAGCGAAATAAAGTTATAATTATTACTACTTATTATTAATTTTATCCGTATATGGTGTTACTATACATAAATATTTTTTTCTTTTATTTTTAATTAAATCAACGATAGAGCAATAAAATCGTATCAATCAATCCGCATTTTATTGGTCGTATATTATATTCGTAAATAAATAAAACCTACTCCTATAATATATTATTCATATTATTTGAGTGATAAAAAGCTGAAGGGCACTTTGGATAAATTAAAATTTGACGACCTCATAAAACAAACAGTGCTTACTTGCACAGATATGCATATGTAGATAGGCCTAATGTTCTGGATTAAAAGATATTTACATTATGGTTTGGTAAATCCATTAACATGGTCACATCCGTAACAAGACATGCGCGTGCAATGCAGTGCCTCAAGCCTTATTCTGCCAGTCGCGTCGTTTGTCACATGAAGTGAGGTTAAGATTTTATTAAAACTTTTGCTATTACTATTACTAACACTTCTGTTCAAGTGAGAGAAACAAAAAATACTGACAACTTGGTCACTGTCACTTAGAATTTTCAGATAACAAGAAACGATATAAAATTCGAATAGAATCGTTCTATGTGACAATATAATATTAAAAATTTTTGTAAAATGGGAGACTAAAATATCATATAAAACATTGAAACGGGGAGCGGAATCTTTGTTTTAATCTTAGTTATAACAAACTTTTCGAATTACACAAAGCAATTAATTAATTAACTTTTAGGAAATTTCTGATACGACACATTTTATTGTTATTCAATCAAATATTTGGAAGGCTCATTTGCATGACACATATGAATGAATGCAATATGTATATTTGTTTATTTTATTTAATAATTCTGTTAATAAATTCTTGAAATCTATTCGGGAGCCATAATACTTTTCTTACGCAACCTTAATCTAATATTGAATTTGACTTCAATGATTGATTGAAGCGTAACAGCAATAATTATTCAGGATCTCCCAGAATAAGTTGAGTACAGCGTACACCGTTTTACATAAAACAACAAAACCGAGGGATAGGATAGGTTTGTTAGTTACGACAGACTCGACCCGGTTACAGACACCTAAGTAGTCGATAGTAACACAATTCTAAACTACATTTTCATTATTTTTGAATATTCAGCGACTGCTTTAATATTTTTCACCCATAAACAGCCTATAGCTAAAGATTTATCAAATTTAAATGTGTAAATTAAAAAACAATTTTAATTATTGCTTACTTTCATAATTTCAGACTGCTGCAATTACATAGATTTGTAAATTAATTTTTATTATTAATTACATGCACATAATCGAACAGATGTCGAACAGACATTTTGACTTGACTAAAAACTGGGCGGAAATTTTTAAACTGGGCGATATAATTGTATGGGGATTCTAACATTACATATAAATAACATGTTATCTGAAAACAAAGCGAAGTTGTTTTATGTCTGCTTTCCAAAAAAGGAGCTTCCACTGCAAACATAAATATGATTAAGGAGCAATTTAAAATTTACATTTATAATGAAATTAAATATATTACAGAAAACTAAAATACATATATTGAATTTTGAATTATAGATGGCTAATGTGTAAGAATCACAACGATCAGTTTCGAACAATGATTGATTGATTTATCCGCGATCCAGCGTTAAAAGAAAGAAAAGTATGAGGTGGTTGGGAAGTTGATTGTGTTTAAGTAAGTGTCGATTATCATAATTGTTGTCACACAGATTGACGCCAAATTTAAGAATTTCCTACGATTATGTATTTAATTCGAGAGTGCTGAAATAGACCAATATATGGAACAATCACAACAATACCATTACAATTGAAAAACCAAAGTAAATAGAAAATATATTATTCAATTCAGTTCAATAAATTAATCAAAAGTTAAAGTAATTGCGAGTGAGCCTTCATTGCAGAAAAACTTGTAACGAAAATGTCCCGCTCAATTGAGATTAATGAGAATCTTGACTTCAATTTTAAAAAATTCCTTTCTGCAAAAATTTTAAGCGTAACGACCAATTTTAGCGGGGATGATTTGATAACATATTTGGTACAATAACCACTAAAATATCTAATTGAGTGCTTGCAGCAAAATTCACATATAAAAACTGCACTTTATCAAAGATGATCAAGATCAACACATTTTGTTTCGAGTTCTTGTAATATTTCAGATTTTGCACACATACCCCGCTCATACATTGGTTATCTTTTACTGTGAAACGTAAAATTCGGGGAATACCATAGTGTAAAACGCCCACCAAAACAACCGTATGCGGCACAATAAAATTGCAATCTGATAAAATAAATTAGTTAAACGGCGCGCTAAAGGAAAATTTGATGGCTGAATACCAACTTTTGGGGTTTAATATAATTTTCAGGAGAATTTTTATACGGTTCTTAAATTTTCGGACTAAAAATTGTTCTCAATGAATGATCTGTTATTCGTATCTGGAATTTAATTTCGGTTGTTTCTTATGTTTTTAACCGTTTGAGTTAAACAATAGTTTATTGTTTGATTGTTTTTTTTGTTTTGAAAGTGTTAACTTAATTTTTTTATTTACATGTAATGTAACGATGTAAGTCTAAAGACCAAATAATAAAAATATCAGCGGCGGCCTGAACACGATTATATCTAACTAAGGATATTTTTATTAAAATTGGGTACTGAAAATTGAAAAATTTATTTAAATTAGTAACTTTGATTATGAAAACGTTCGATTAAATAGAATTGAATTCAAAAATTTCAAATTTTGATGTTCACAAATTTTGTCGTCGATTTTTTATTAAATGGTATAAGTTTCCAACCAATCGTTCGTGAAAAAACACAAACTCGATCTCCTCATTCATCCCAATAATTTTGATAAATTTTTTATCGTGCCGATTTAAACCTCGAACAATTTTGGAACATTTATATGCTTTTATGCTGCAAGCATGTGATCTATTTAAAATTTTTATTTGCAATTCATTTTATGTGAAGCTACATAACGAAATGTATATTGTTGTATGGTTAGTGACGTAACTATCGATTTTTCTGTTTCTCAGACCCGTTGACACACTTGAGCTATGTTTTTTGGGCAAAATGAGCTATGTATAGGGATTACAGCTGCCCTTTTTACTTTGCAAAGTCGAAATAAGTAAAACCGATCGAATGGCTTAGCTTTACTCATTTATATGTTTAGATTTATTTATCATTTCACGTTTAGATTTATTTAAATGCTTTATTTAAACCTGACGGATAAAAAATTGTAACAACTGTGGCCCGCAGCTCAAATTCTTGGGAATGGTATGAAAGATGAAGTCCAAATTTGGGAAACTCAAGAATGCGAGGAATTAAATTATAGTTTTAACGTTAAAAAAGCAAGATTTAACGCCAGCTCATAAAAGGCACTGGGCTCATAGAATGAGAATTTATCAAATACTTATTCTGATTAAACAATTTTCCGGGTTCAAGTATACATAATGTTTTGTTGAAGGTTAGGTTCATCATGCGATCGTTTTCTTCTCTGCGATAGTTTTTAATTTTTCCTCGAGCCCTGTTTGATTGCACTTCGATTTGCTTCGATTTGAAACATCATATTTTTAAATGTAATAGAATCCAAATTGTGTTATAAACTAGACCTCTGACAATGTTCAACTGATTAATCGAAACTGGTTGGTTTAGATTAAAGATTGGTGTAGAATAAGGTTTGAAAAAATTAAATAACGTATCCAATTTTATAAAATCACAAAATATAAACGCGCATATTTTAATAGGTTTACGATCCATGCATACGCACGCATCAATAAATTAGGGAAAATTGTTTTAATTATCCAATGAGAAACCCTAATAAAGATAAGCCAACTAACTAATAAATTTTCTTTTTTTTCTATTATAAATTTTTATTTTTTCAAAAATCAATAAAAGTTAATCCGTACAAATATTTTTCTCATTCCAGTCATCGATCACTCATAATAATAACTTTAGTTAGACCAAAACAAGAATGTATATTTTATTTTGTTGGAATTTTTTTGTTTTGGGAAAATTAGGTAATTGACCGAATTGTATCAAATTAAATCAAAAGGTCGAGTCTAGCTAGTTTATCATCTTGTACAATTGGTGACGAGTACAAAATAAGGATATATCTATGTATACATAATGTTATTTTCATGATTTATAGGGCATAATTTCAACAAAATTACAACATCTTTTTGGATAATTTGAAAGAAAAATAATTGCATTTTTTACCGTTGTATAAAAAAATTAGAACATATAATTTAATAACCAGTAGTAATGATATGTGTTCTAACACCACAAATCCAATTCCTTATCATATAAATATTTTTATCTACTTCTGCGGTCAAAGCAATACTTTATGCAAATAATTCAACTTGTTGGGGCAAAATTACTGATATCTCAAATCGAATTTTCACTGAAAACTCAATAGCAACTTAAAATTTTCTCGTCGGCATATTTTGTGTAGGAAGAATTTCAGAACTTTTTTACTCAACTCATTTTTGTTTCTCGATTTATAAAAATGAAAAATTTATGGTAAACTGATTTTTCTATGTAATATACTATAAACTACTTGAAAAAAAAACAAATTAGATTTTTAACATAAATCAAGTGGAAGAAAAAGAAGGAAAGAGGGGGAGGGGTGGGCGGAGTTTGTGCATGTTGTGGCTAACGCCCTACTTTCTTTTACAATGAATTGATTGATTGATTAATTGGACTCTAGGGCCCAGACCAGGGGCCCTATTCCTGAATTCGATACGAAAATGTATTCGACACGAAAATGATATCCGCTACGAAAATACTTTGGTATTCCTGAATACGAACGTACGTAATTGTTTGGTGTGTGTCCTAGCTATAAGGGAAATTTATTTTAAATGGTTTTACCTGCAATAAAATTGTACAACTTGGACACATTTTTGAGTTTTGGCGTTTTGGTTTGTAATGGGATGCAATAATACCAGTATTATTTTTCTCCATAGGTTTTCTAATAAGCATCACATAATTTGGGGCTCATTATAAGTAATAAATAATAAATAGTGAAATAAAATTAGAGTTTTGTGTAAATAAAATATTTTGTAATTTTGTGTGGCCGACAAAATTGTTAGGATCGAAAATATAACTCAACCACCGAGTGATTGATTTCTTGTGGTGTGATAGTACCCCAGGCGTGTTGCAACTCCAACCTCTTAAGTTTAAATTTATTGATTTTATAATTAAATATAAATTGATACTTATTTCAATATAAATTTTTAATTATGGTTCTCGGTGTTTTTAACAGTGCTCTTGACCCCGTTCTACATTCGGTTATCTACTGTAGTACGTATATATTATTGACTACAAGTAATTCATATTTGTATTTATGCTCATATAAATTGACGTAAACAAATTATACGGCCATATTTAAGTTTTAAAATAAAATATTTTCTTTAAAATTATTATAAAATAATGTATTTTATTTAGAATTCAAATATATTTTTGTTTTTTCTATGGAGTTGTTAACTAAATATTAATCGTACAAAAATTCGTTCATGATCGTACAAAAACTGCTAGAACTCGTATTGCGGAATAGGGGAAATTTTTGAACGTATCGTGCATTTTCGTATTCGTATTAGAATCGTACGTATTCGTATTCAGGAATACCAATTATACGAATTCACACATTCCGATTCGTATTCGTATTCAGGAATAAGGGGGCAGGTATTTTAATATTTTTTCGGTTTCAAATATCTAGCGATTGTATGGCACAAGCAAACACAAGTATTAAATTTTATCCTGATTAGCCAATGTGCTTCGGCTACCCACCATCGAATGTTTGATTGTTGTATCACACTCAGGAAATACCCAATTATCTATCTTAACACCCAATTTATAGCATACTCGTAAATAGCATTAATTGATCATAATGAAGGTCATAAAAATTTAGAATAACAATAACGTGAGTATATTTGAAATTTAAGTTTCTTTGATTTTTCTAGTTCGAAACACGGAATACAATGAAAATAAAATTATTGAAAGTACATGTTTATTATTCTTGGTGTTAAAATAATTTGTTTAATGTGTAAACACTAAAAAATATATTTATACAATTTTAAATAAAGTCCGGCGCTTTATTCATCCTCGTATTTTGTTTAAAAAATATTTATTTATTCAATTTAATATCTCGTCTTTTTTATAAAAACATTTGTAAATATTTTAACATCGGCTAGAAATGTGTATTTGCTAAAAGAATTATTTAAGAATTGTTTCTTATACGTAACATATCGATGAACTCTCGATGATTGGAAACATTCTAAAGATCAGCACAAACATACGTCAGTCCTTATTTTTAACTGTCGTTAATCGATTTCGTGTTTCCTCGATTTTTCGTTTTGTCTATGATGTAACCGGTATCAGAAAGCAGATGCTCCGACAAAATAGGTAGGAGTATGAAAAATGAAACAAAGACATGAAATAAATAGCGCAGTCATCAATCGGCATACTTTCATATCAAATTGGAATATTATCATGAATCACGGAGAATGTCGTAACGTCGATGCAATTATGCATACTTTTTTGGGCCACCCATTTAGACCCAATGGATTCTAAGGTGGGCCAATCATTGTTTAACCCATTTGGCAGAAGCTCTATCTGAGACCATACCTAACCCTGCCTAAACACCTACAATCCACTAAATAATATAGGCATGTTTCCTTACTTAAAATAATTTCAAAAAAAAAAATCAAGAAACTACTCCTAAAGAAACTGAAACCCATAATAATAGAAAAAAATCTTATTCCTCCACTTCAATTTGGCTTCAGAGAAAATCACTCAAGAATATAATAACGACATCGAATTACCAACATATAGTTAAGATAGTATATTCAAGTATC
Source organism: Nephrotoma flavescens (assembly GCA_932526605.1). Taxonomy (NCBI): domain Eukaryota; kingdom Metazoa; phylum Arthropoda; class Insecta; order Diptera; family Tipulidae; genus Nephrotoma; species Nephrotoma flavescens. The sequence goes on from OW052222.1 coordinate 113,598,787, forward strand.
TTCTTGGGCGTAGCACAGGCTTTTGAAGGAGTATGGCATAAAGGCTTGGAATATAAATTACAACGGGACTTACCAAAGCAGTTTTATGAGATACTATAAAATCTTACATATCTAACCGAGTCTTTTGTGTTAAATTAGATGGCGAACACCCAGAAATAAAAAAAAATCAGCAGAAGTACCACTAGATAGCGTTCTGGGTCCAATTGTTTATGTTATATATACCTCGGAGCTACCAACGATAGAGGAGACGAACATAGCAACGTTTGCGGATAATACGGCCAGCTTAGCAGTCGCTGATAGCATAGCATAGAAAAATCTATACATGCAAATTGCAAAGAGGTACTAATATTTTCATTACCTGGATGAAGAGATGGCAAATAACACTTAATGAAACAAAACCCTATGAAAATACGGCAAAATATCTAGGCATGGCTCGAGACGCGAAACTAAAATGGAAAGATCATGCATAAAGAAAAAAGTACAGTTAAACATTAAATACAGAAAGATGGATTTCTTAGCTAACTTTACATAATAAATTGCAAATATAAGGAAATTCTAAAACCTGTGAGGACTTACGGTACCCAGCTCTGGGACTGTATAAAGAAAACCGATATAAATAACATCCAGTCATTCTAAAGCAAAGTCATACGTGAAACAGTTAAGCGATCTAGGTACACAGGAAATAACCATATGATGATACCTCCATAGAGATCTGAAGAAGGATTTCGTCAGTGAAGAAATAAGCAAACACATGCAACATAATAGTCTACACCAAAATGCTGAGGTACGTCGTATGTTGAATGAATCAAACCTAGAAAGACGGCAGTATTGTACCTACCTATTTATTTATCAAATTCCCTTGCCAATATACCAACACATCTCAGTAGTACTGTTAACTGTTGAGAAAGTCAACTATAGTATTCTTATTGGACGAAATTTAGTTATCGAATCATTTCGATTCAACAATTAAAATTTCATAAGGAAAACTTAATTAATCTTTTAAATTAGCAATTTCAATTAATAAAACGTATACTATTGAAAACGTACCTACTATTAAATTTAATTAGAAAGTATCCAATTTTAAACTTTAGATACTTTAACTATGTGCCAAACTTAAGGTAAATCGTGCAGTACGGTAAAACCCGGTTTTGAAAAATAATTGAATTTACCGAAAAATTAAAACTTCACATTGACTTTTATTAGTTATCTAGATGAAAACGAAACGGACTGAAATGAAACGAAACGAAAGAGATATGGTTATATAGACGAATTGGTGAAACGGTTTTGACATTTTCATATTTGTTTTTAGTTTTATATTATTTGAAGTTTACTTCTCGTGTGAATGAAAACTAGCTTGGAAAATCATTTTATATTTGGCGAACTAAATAGAAATATACAAAATATATATATAAATTTATACAAAATATAAAATATTTTGACAATTTGACGCAAGTGCTAGTAAGGATAACAAAAAAAACATAACCGATAGTGTATAACCGCAAAGACGAAACGAAAGCAAATTGAATTGAACCAATTTCTCCGTCCGTTTTCGTTTCGTTTCTTCTATATAACTGGTTTAGTATGTTCCCAATATGCAATGCCGACGGAATTCCATTTACATTCGCGTTCTAAAACCACACTGCTTCTATGGAAAGAACCATGTGTATCACGCGGAAATTCGTACACCCAGCCAAAGAAAAGTGTCACAAAAATTCCGGTGTCGGTGTGAATCCCAACTAAAAAGAGAAAAAAATCACAGAAACAAAAGGCACGTGTTTGTATATATTTTCCAATTGGAATAAATAATAATTCTTATCAGAAATAAAACAAAATTTTCCATTTATAATAAAATAAATATTAATTTTTTGGCTAGCCTTTAGTATCGCAGTCAAAATTGACTGTCGCGACATTTTTTTTAAAATGGTCGTAATTTTAACTAAAAATGTAAACATTACAGACGCCATCTTAGATATACATATTTCAATTTTTTATATATTATTTATAATTTTTTCCGCTTTTGTTAGATAATTTTCAATTTTTTATATATTATTTATAATTTTTTCCGCTTTTGGATAAAATTTTTCTACAATTTTTTTTAGGTGGTTATAATTTTAACTAAAAACTTGTTAATTTGATTGACTGCCATCTTAGAGATGTTTTTATAAATAAAATAAATTTGAATTTTCATCGGATAAGATGAAAACTTTTTAAATTTTTTTTTTGTAGGATTGTGTATAATTCCGGAAAAATTATCACATTTTCCGGGAAAATTATGGTATTTTCATTTATTTTTTTTTTGTGACAAGTTATAGATAAAAAAACAAAATTTAATATTTAATATTTTTTGTTTAATATTTTAATATTTTTTTAGCGTAGGTGTCATTAATAGATTCTATATAATCCACTCCTACGTGCGGCACGCAGTGCGACATGTTTGAAGATCCCGGCTCCTACGCCCCCTGAAATTAAAATCTAAAGAGCCCCGCAGGGCTACGGAGAGGATCGTATTTGTTATTAATAGATTCTATATAATCCGCTCCTACGTGCGGCACGCAGTGCGACATGTTTGAAGATCCCGGCTCCTACGCCCCCCGAAATTAAAATCAAAAGAGCCCCGCAGGGCTACGGAGAGGATCGTATTTGTTATTAATAGATTCTATATAATCCGCTCCTACGTGCGGCACGCAGTGCGACATGTTTGAAGATCCCGGCTCCTACGCCCCCCGAAATTAAAATCAAAAGAGCCCCGCAGGGCTACGGAGAGGATCGTATTTGTTATTAATAGATTTTATATAATCCGCTCCTACGTGCGGCACACAGTGGGACATGTTTGAAGATCCCGGCTCATGAATTGAAAATTTTCCCGGCAAATGTGGTGATTTTTCCGAAATTTTTGGCTTGCACCTTCTAAAAACGATAGATACATAATCCTACAAAGAAAATTTTTTTAAAACTTTTCATCTTACACGTTTTTGGCGATGTATACGTCATCTACATTTACGCCACTATTTTTAAATGTTTAGTAAAAAAATAATTTTAAATGATTTAAAATAAAATAAAAAATGTAAATATATGGTTTATAAATAAAATAAATTTTATTAAGTCACATGCGATTTTTATTAAATATTCGTCATTTAATTTCGTCATTTTTGAGACGGTTCACCGTTCACCCCAAGGAATTTTTGTATGCTGTTGGTGCAAAATAATTTAAAATAATATAGGGACTTACACAATGAATTAAGCTAACATTTGTGGTACATCTATCAGAAGAAGCGATATGCGCGATACTATCTATTTGATCTGTGTCTGCAAGGTTGACGAAGCATACACAAATTCAAATCAAATATACGGTAATTTCAATATTGTCAAGCAGAGATTTGTCTCTACCTAAAACAAATTTTGAAACTTTTAACTCGATTTATAATTTTAATCATTCAGATAAGCAAGGACACTTTTTGGCTTTCATCCCTGATTTTCATATTTGTTATGCGCGTTCGCACCTACAATTTATTAGTTTTTTTCATAACGGATTTTCATCGCTGTCAAAACAATATTCGTGCAATTTCCTTAAGGTAAGTATTTGTATAAACTTTTCAATTTTTAATTTAAATTAGGTTAAAAATGGATCCAGTGGCAACGGTTGTGCAAAAATACCAAACAATAGTCAGGGCATTGCCGTATGTCCCAAAAATAAAAGTGGTGGACGGTGTGATTAACAAATATTTTTTAATGTATCTCATGTCAAATGACAATATGTTATATAACTTTTTAAAAGACAGTGGCATTTTAAAAGCCAATTTTGTGTGTGAAAAGTGTGGGACTGAGATGAAGCTCAGAGTAAAACAGACAATAGAACAATACTTTTGGCAATGTGGACGCATGAAACGCGGAGTGAGTTGTACAAATAGAAAAAGTGTTAGACATGGGTCATGGTTTGCTAATAGCAAACTGACAATTTCAAACATTATTCTCATGACCTATGGAATTTTAACTAAAGAATCAGCTATGTCGCTGCAACGCGAGTATAGCTTCTCTTCCGCAACCATTGCTGATTGAAATCAGTACGTGAGAGAAGCTATCTCGGAATATATGCTAACACAAGAAGAACCCATAGGAGGACACGGAATAATCGTCGAAATCGACGAAAGTAAGTTTGGGAAAACAAAATATAACAGAGGGCACCATGTGGAAGGACAGTGGGTGTTTGGTGGTGTGGAGCGAGAATCCGGCAAGTGTTTCCTTGTGAAAGTGGACAAGAGAGATAAGGAAACACTTGTGACGTTGATAAAAAAATTCATTTTGCCGGGATCAGTAATTATCTCAGACTGTTGGAAGGCCTACGACAGTTTGGGATATGAAGGGTTCACTCACCTCACGGTGAACCATTCTTATAATTTTGTGGATCCCGTGACAAGTGCACACACCAACACAATCGAGAGTACGTGGAGACATGTCAAGGCCACATTGCCTGCGTACAATAGACAATCAGACATGAGCCTATTCCTAGCGGACTACATGTTTAGGAAGCTCATTAAAACTAAAAATTGCGACGCAGTGAATCTTTTTTTTGAAATTGTTCGCCAACTAGATTTTAGTTCAAGTGACGGTGATAATTAGATATAATATTTGTGTGATATATTTAGTGATAATTGTGCAATAACAATAATGTGATTTTTAATTATATTTTAGTAATAGTTTTTTGAATTATATTTTAGTAGTATGTAGTTGAATTATATAATTTATTTTAATTGAAATCTTTTTTTTTTCACAGGTGATGCCTGCAATGAATTTATTTAATGAATTTTTTTCAGAGTTTATTTATTTATCATATGATTTTCATGATTTTCAGTATCCAAATATCCAATTATACCATTATTCCCATCCCTCCCACTCTCAATTTAATATATTCATAAAAAAATATTAAATTTCATTTATTTTTAAATGAGATTCAATATTTTTTTATTAAAATTTTTTTAGCACGTCAACGTATTTTTTTTTTAATTTTAGTTCGTTTTTATTCCAATAGATGGCGTTAGGCCCAAAAATGCTAAGCACAGACACATTTTTAGTAATAAAAAATCCGCTTTAGTCAAAGTGGCGCCACCATCGCTCAGATTGTCAAAAAAAAATTGACTGCGATACTAAAGCTGTTCCAATTTTTTATTCACATTATTTTTTATTTGTGTACAAAAAAACAGAAAATTTATTTACATATTTAAATTTCATAAATTGAGTTTTGTATTGCATCCGCTACGTTGTATTGCATCCGCCACGTTGTATTGCATCCGCCATGTTGTATTGTATATGCCAGCATATTGAGATCTTGAAGAAAAAATCATTGAAAATTTACTACGTAAATGTATTTCGCGACGACGCCATTGTGAGACAGATCTCTATTACCTTTTTAGTCCAAATTTGCACATCGCGATCAATAAATAAGTTAATAATTATTATTATATATTTAAATTTAAAATTATTTACTTTAACAAATCGAAAAACATTATAATGAAACACAACACTTTAAAGTAAAAAAACTAATTATGTAGTGCAACCGTGCACGTCGACTTGTCAGACGAAACTGAAAATAAAAGATACAATCGAAACTAATAAAACGAAAATAATATTACCGCGAAATAGAAAGAGAAAAACAATTATTTTTCTCGAAAATCAATATTTTTGTGTCTTTGATATTTTGTAGTACGGAGTTTTGTACGACATTTGAGCAGTTTTTTCCACACAGTGGAATAATTGCATACTGGGTTTTCATGTATTCAATTCGTTCGTTTCGTTTTCGGCTATAATATTCCGATAAGTTTGGCATACAGCCTTTGTTGTAAAAATCATTTCTATATACTAAAAAAAAACACAATTTCCGCATTCATCCAAAAAATTTCGATGATTTTTCTTTCGTGGTAATTTAACATCTCTTCACTGGTTTTAGATGTTCCTTTCAACTGTACTGTTATAATTTTAAAACATTTTTACCCCACAATGTTTGTATGTAATTATGTATGTACGCCTCGTGTTCAAAAAGTAAAGGGAATTTAGTAATTTCGTCCGTTAAGGCGGAATTCCATTACTGCGGCTTTTTTTCTTTGCAGAAAAACAGAAAGAAATAAAATTAAAAATCCGACAGGGACAGATTATTTTTATTTTATATTGAAATTTTTAGGGGAATATTTGACAACTACGAAATTATAACCAATAGATTAATTATAAATTGAAAATCATTGTTAAATTAATTTTATTTCTATCACTAAATTACTAAAAGCTCTAAATATTATTTGTAGGCATGATTTTATTATGTTTTTTAATTAGTTCCTTTCAGTAATTAAAAACTAAGAAAACGCTTTCCTATAAAAAAAAGTTAGGGGAATATTTGGTCGCGTTTGTAACATAACTTATATAATATCACATGCATTAAAATTACGTAATACCGAGTAAATAATAAAAATTAAAAATTGTAAAATATTTTAATTTGAACATTAATATAAATTTATTATGAAAACCTGATTTATATCACACTCCACAAAAGTATAAAATGTATGAGCCAAGTGCTATAATACATAAAAATATTACTAAACTAAAATTTGCTGAGGTATTTTTCATTTTGATTGCAATAAAAAATACTTCGGTTTGTATTTTTTATTTCAAAAAGAGGTACTTCGGCACAGAATATACATATATAATAAACATAAGAGACATCGCGTAGACCAAGAAATTTTTTTCCTAACTCAAATTTTTTATAGGAAACATCTTTTAAATATGAATATTAATAATTGCAGTAATGATTTTATGTTAACTAACTGATTTTTGTTGAAATATGCCATCAATAATTGTTTATTTGAAATAAAAATATTCAAAAATAACGAATTTTCCTAACTTATCGCGAACCTAACCTAGGTCAAAAAAAAAATTATTCCAAATTTTTCCATAGTAAAACAGCGTTGACTATTCTGCCAATATATATATATATATATATATATATATATATATATATATATATATATATATATATATATATATATATATATATATATATATATATATATATATATATATATATATATATATATATATATATATATATATATATATATATATATATATATATATATATATATATATATATATATATATATATATATATATATATATATATATATATATATATATATATATATATATATATATATATACATATATTCTGTGACCGGTTTGTATTTTTTATTTATATTTATGGCAACCAAACCGCAACAACAACAGAAACGTTAAGTATAAAGAATTGTTCTGCCCGCCGCTCACACACATAGGGATTTTTGATTTTATCTTTCTGGTTTTCTGCAAAAAAAAAGCCGCAGTAATGGAATTCCGCCTTTATAGAAGTCCGATTCGCACGATTATTCGTTGTTGCGTCGGTAAACATATCTGAAACTGAAAGTATCTGTACAGTGTTAGCCATATTGGGCATTTAGTCTGTTGTTAGCTGCCAAAAAGGTTATACATATGTGTTTTGGTAGAATCGGCGAAAACGTAGAAAAAAATGATTATAAACGACCTCCGGATTTTAATCAGAGAGAAATCCGAAAAACGAAGAACCGAATCAAATCCGAAAACCTCGCGTGGTGTGACTTTTTCGGTTTCGAAAAATAATATAAATTAAATAATTAAGAGGACCTTGAAAGGCCGTATTTTTACAAGAACAGATGAGATTATAAACGAATCAACAGATGAGATCAAAAAAACGAAAATTCCCGTTTCCTTTTGAACACACCTCGTGCAGTTAAATTACAATTCATTTTATGTAACAAAGCTACGAGTATCATAAATGTAATTTGGTATTGCATTGTTGTGTGGTCAGTGGCGCAATTTTTATCGAACAGTTTCTCATGTGCCGTAAAAACCTATAAAATGAATTCATTCAAATCTCTTATCTTTGTATTCCCCTATTTTGCCTGATTTTATAGGCAAAAAAGTTTACATTTCAAAATTGTCGTCTACCTAGAATTAACTATGTATACGCATTAATTATCTCAAACAAGGTTACTTTACAATTATCAGTGTAGTTGAAGAAAAGAAAAATCAAAAAATTGCATTGAATCGACGTCATTAGTTTTGACACATTAGAATACACAAAGTTCCATATGTGAATGATTCTTATATGATTCTTCATAATTCCATATGTGAAGTAGTTGGGTTTAACTGTTTTTCTAAAAACTTTATTTACGATTTTATCTTAAACTTATTTTGTCGTTTCTTAAAAACATACAATGGAATTCGATGCTAAATTAATCGATTAGATTTGATTAACGAAATTATACAAATTAAAATTCATTTTAATTATTATATTGTCTTAATATTTAGTTTACTTAAATGTTGATAAAACTTTCGAAACCAAAGTCAAGTTAAAATATCATGTTTATATTAAGTTTAACATTTTTTAATTTTGAGGCCAATTCTATTTATACCATAAACAGTATTCACATTATATGTGACAATATTACAAATTTTTCTATTTCCACATTTATATAAACAGCTTAATATGTTAGCTAATTAATTTCGTATGTTATCTGTGTATTTAATTTAATTTACCTTCAAGTTCACTTTTAGGCCCCAAAGATCCATTATTAATTTGGAGTATTGATAAAATTAAAAATAAATTAAAATTAAATTGTACTATTACACAATAGTTAATTTATTTTCATATTACTTTAACAGAGGAATCACGTAATTTAAATTAATAATTGTGTAGAGGAATTTTTTTTTCGTATTTTGTGTCCAATATTTCGATTATAATGAACTAGAGGAATATGTCATTGTTTTCTATACGCATTAATTATTTGTTATAAATTAGGAAAATCCAGTTAATTACTACTAAATATTATTACATACAAAGGCTTACCGAGAAGGTTTCAACCGTGCGCTACCTAAACTTCTCACTCTTGTTGGTTGTAAAATGGTCAAATTAATCAAGTTCGATCACTTTTTTTTTCTATTATACTACATACACATTACTAGGTTCATAATCAAAATTTCGTAATCATTCGGGTTTCTCATATAAGGCGCACTACAAATTCTTTTGTATTCTCATTTGGTTTTAAAATGGACCGTGAACGACTAACAAAAATGCCACGGTGGTCAATTAATTGACTTTTAAATCGTTAGAAATGTTTTCCATTCTGACAGAACAGAAAAAAATTTGTTCTCACCAACTAAATGTTCCCATGAATACAGTAAACTAAAAGAATCTAGCTTAGTTTGTGAGCACTACAGTCCTTCCCGATATATTTTGTATGGAAATATAAATAAACGAAAGTTTAACGGTAACATTGTGTTCGACAACTATTTCTTTATCGGGCAATTTTTAACGGAAATGTTCTACCTGTAGAAATGGAATTTCGAAAATATTCTGGCAGATTAGTCGTTGTTTTTAAAATATTATGGTAATTGCTTTGATGCGACACCCACATCCGCTATGTCAAGTCCAAGTTTAATAAAACTATTCGAGTACATTTGAAAATATTTTTAAAATCGTTTAAATTTTCCGACCGTATTTCATGATCCGTCCCAGATTTCGGGAAAACAGAATTTTCAAGTAAATGGAATCGATTACGATGGATAGTGATTTCGATAAAACTCATTAGAAGGATCTTTCAGTTTTTCTAAAATCCCACTCGCAAGATTTTTATACAAATTTATGAGAGGTCTTTTAGTTCCAGGAATTAGAATCGATTGCGATGAGTCCGTATTCAAGCAAATTCTTTTAGGTATCCTTCAGTGGGGCTTGAACCTCTGCTTTAAACTGTTTTCTGCCCGAATGATGTGATAAAAATTGATCAGTGCTTTGTTGCTTCATGTTACGTTGGTTGTTTTTAATTTGTAGCACTAGAAATGGTATGCTAAAACTACTTATGCATTACTTACTTATTAATTGCATTGCTAATTTGTATTCAATTTCTAACATGTTTTCCACACAACTAATACCTGAAAATCTTCAAAATAACTGAAAAATTCCCAATAATCCAAAATACAAATTTCATTAATTTTTCATTAAAGTATTTAGTTTTGAATTTAGTAATTTCGATTTAATTCAATATGAAAATTGTATGCACACTAATTTTCTAATAAAATATAAAATCACTGAAAATTATAAATGTGTCAATTTTGTATTAAATATTTGTCACAAAATACTTCGTAACATTTTGAGAAAGCCATTAGCAACGCTTGTTAGAACCCACAACTAAATTGTTACTCAGAAGTAAAATTTTAGTATAATATCACAAAAATCATTTATCACTTGATCGGATCGGAATCTATTAGATCCAGGACGGAACTTGGCCATTCTTTAACCGATAATGAAGATTATTGGTGTAGTAGATGGAAATACGGATCTAAAATGATTTTTTGGATGAAGGGTTGGAATATTTTAATTAATTAGTTAATTTAAAATATCTAGACAACATATTATCAATACAAAAAATCTTAAAAGAGCGAGTGACTAACTAATGGATTTAATGTCCTTTGAAAATTCAGTCACTCTGATAATGAGGCAAATTTTGTTCATATAAAATTAAATGATTTCATTAAGTGAACAAAACAAAAAAGAAGTATTTACACTAAATAAATATCTATAATCACAAATATTCTTCAGTGGAAAGGCGCAGTTTTATCATTTTCTTAAACCTATAAATATTATCTATATCCTTAACAAATTGTGGAATATTATTAAGCATATCTGTATGGTCTGATGGATGATACTGATCTTCTGCCAAATTCCAATTAGCTAGCTGCGACGAAACAAAATCATTTTTCAACGATAAATTTTTGATAAATGTTTCAAGATAAAATTGGGTATGACATTAGAGATGTTGTATGAAAATGACCTAAAATTAGTTTTGGCGGAAGGTCTGGAATACAGCCATCTGTAGCAGAACCAGAACATTTATTAACATTTTCATAAAATTGTTTGCAGGACATTGATGCATACTCGATTAACACTATTAAAATTTTAGGTAGTGGATGTGGAGATATGCATAATTACAATTTCTTAAATATTTTAAGAGCAATTACTGATCGGCAGCAATTACTTGGGGCGGCTTAGAGAGAGATAAAGCGACATCATCACCATCGACGTCAAGGAACCGTTGCTTCTTTACCAGTATAAATTAAATTTAATTCCAGAATACGGAATATTTCCGTCCGGAATACGGAAACAGGAAATCGAACAATTATAATTTTTCAACTGATTGCAATGAAACTATGTTCATATGTTGAAAATATAGGATCCAAATATGGGATGCGAATGATTTACTGCAAAATTAGTAATTTGACTGAAATTAAGCCTTTCTCAAACGATTTGAAATTATTTGAATATTTTTCTTTATAAAATGGTTAAATGGCGCATAGGTCGCTTTCGCTCTTAACTTTAGATCCGGAAAACTACCAGTTCGAAAAAAAACAACGATTCTAGAGTATACGAAGTATTGCAATGATGTTCTTGAAAATGATAAAGAAAATGGCGTATTGAAAGTACATAAAGACATAAACAATTCCAACCCAACTAACTTTGACCGAACACGGTGCACCAAGGAGTATTGCTCACTTAATAATATAAATAATTAAAATACATTTATTCATTTATTATAGTATTTCAGTATTAATACTATTTTACCGGATTTTTTGTTATAATTCTACAAAAATTCTCTTAATTTTAAATATGATCGTAATCTATACCAATTGAACTAGAAGGTCTCATAAAATTTAAAGTTTTATTGGAAGTAAAATATACGAAAATAGACGATTAAAGTGCAAAATGTACCCGAGTGCCCTCGTTACTCACATTAGGGTCAAATGATTTTAAGCATATGATAACATACCGTAGGTGACAGCGAAAATCATGCAAGCAATTTTTATTTTTTTTAAAGTAAATAGCCAAAAACAATTATAAATATCTGTTTTTAATTTACATTTATTATAAGCTTCAGTATTAATTGTTAAATTTAAACAAAACAAATAAAAAAAAATTTATAACAAAATAATAGTAACAAAAATCAAAATTTCTACGTAAAAACATGACACATCTAAAATGATGCAGTTTTAAAAAATCTATAAAAAAGTAATTCTTATGTTTTTGTAACTAGTATTATCACATTGTAAAGTTAATTTATTAATATGTATTTGGTTGGATATCCATTTTGTTTTAGAACCGCTTTGAGTCCTGTTGGCATCGAATCTACGAGTTTTTTTTTGTACTCTGGACGTATTTTACTCCACCCTTCTAACAATGCTACATTATTATTCTCACGTTTTCTGATAATCACGCTACATTATTATTCTCACATTTCGCATTCAAGTTTAGACCATAAGTTTTCAATAACATTGATGTCCGGTGATTGGGCGAGTGTTTTCATGACATGAAGAGGATTTCAAATGAGCCAGCTTTGAACAATTCGAGATTTGTGTTCTTGTAGAACCGAAAATGATCCGTAACATTTAAATTTTCAGCACTTTCCTTCAAATTTCTTTTTCGTATGTCTAAATATACATTTTTGTTCAAATTGCTAAATTTCCAACTCCGGAATAACATAACAAGACCTCCACAGTGTTTAACAGTGCTTCGTAAATTGTTTGTCATACGTAGTTTCTTCCGTCTGACCCAAAAAGGTTAAATTTGTTTTTATCAGCAAATATAACCGTGTTCCAGAATGTTTCATCTTTGTTTTTGTGGACTTGGGCAAATTTAATTTTAACCTTACGATTAACTTCAATGATGTATGGCTATTTCCGCATTGTTCTACCATGAAAATTTGGTTCTCTTAATAATATTCTGCGTATTGTTTCTGGATAACATTTTTTATGTAAATATTTTTCAGATTCCTCGGCCCACTTTGGAGCATTTAATTTGGGGTTTTCTTTTATTTTTCGGAAAATCCATCGATAATCGTTTTCGGAAAATATTTTATTGTGCGCTTTTGTAGGCCTATTTTCAACATGGTGTTGATAAATGAAGCGTTCAATAATATGATAAACAGTAGAACAACTTATTTTCATCATTTCTGCAATTTTTCTTTGAGTTTTGCCATCTTTAAAGATCACGCGTTTCAATACTTACCCATTTTCTCAATTATTACAAAATTCCACTTATTTGCCTATATTGACACACCATCTTATCTGTAATCGCATAAAAGGTACTAAAAATACTAAAAATTGTTTTACATTGAAAATTTTGTTTTGTGTAGAAAAAGTACCACTATTTTCAAAACAAAGAGAGTGCAACGTTTTAGATGTGACATGTTTTTACATCGAAATTTTGTTTTTTGTTACTACCTATTTTTGTTATAAATTGAAGTTTTTTATTTGCTTTGTTTTATGAAATTAACAATTAATACTGAAGCTTATAATAAATGTAAATTAAAGATAGATATTTATAATTGTTTTTTGGATGTTTACTTTAAAAAAATATAAATTCCATGCATCATTTTGGCTGTGACCCACTGTAGATAAACTGTGTAATAGGAATGAATATGTCAAATAGAAATGTAAAGATGAAAATGTAATGATTTACGAGCTTTCTAAGATAGCACCGTCTTGCTGAAACGCAATTGGTCTAGAACGAATTGCTTATGCGCCCCAAGTAACAATGATACCTAGAAAATAATCGATAACATTCGCCTCTCGCACCCTTTAGATAAACTATATAAATTGACAAACCCCTAAAATGTTATATCCAAATGCATGATGAACATTGATTGGGATCCCTAATGCATAATTCATTTATTTATATAAAATTGGACATGAAGTCACCGCACAATTAAATCTGTTGATTATAAAATATTAGTTTTTATTAAAACACTCATTTTTTGTAAATGAACATAGCATGCACACGCTACATTCACCACAAACTTTTTTTATATTATAAAAATGTGATTTAATAGGTCCGACACCATTTCACAAATAAAATGGAAATTGAAAATGAAAATATTTTCATTTTCCGTGTTCTCCCTCTTTTGCCATTTGTTTTCTACTTGTTCGTTTTGCATGTTCCTATTCACAGTTTATATACTCGTGTGCTTACAAATGAAAATAACTTTTCCTATTTAAAAAAAATCTACTACTATTAATTAAGAAGTATGTACAAAATGCAAATTTATTTTTAATTAATTTGCATTACTCAAATATGCACATAAAAATAAAATGTATGTATATACAAATGAATGAAAAGAATATAATGTCGCGCTAATCTGTATAGTGGTTTTGAATTGTATTACATATATGCATTATTATAGTTTTCATGCTAGATTTTGTAGTGCTTTTTTCATACTCGTAATTTGATTTTATTCATTTTAATCGATTAGTGTCGAGTTAATTTCATTATTATGGGACTTTATATGTTAAATGTGAATAAATGTGCGGTTGGCATTGTTACAAATCGTGTGGTGTACTATACCCAGGAATAGGTAGAATATATTCGTACCTTTAAAGTGGTATAGAATTTCTTATCTTTCATGTGTTGTCGGCGCGTGAATTTATTTATACACGTATATATATATGAAAAATAATTGGAGTATTGCGAATTAATTTCAAATTTATTCAAAGCCACTAATTATACAGCTTGGTTAACGACGTTTGATAAGAATAAATTATGCGGTATTTGTTTCGGTGCGCTCATACTTGAAGAAATTATATTTTAAGCAAATTTACTTATTAATTTTTAAAAAATCTTGGTACAGAAATTAGAATGCATTTACAGAGGAAAACTATGGTATTTTAGGTATTCTCTACTCGTGTCCTGGTATCTCACTTCTTTACAATAAAAGAATTATCAAATTTTCCTCTTATCATAAAAGGTATGTCAAAAGTTACCAATTGATATTAACACTAGAAAGCCTGACACGTGGTTTGTGATATTATAAAAGAATTTTAAAAAATTAATTTAAAATAAATTTTCAATTTTCTTTTATAATATTTTATATAATATGTTAATATAATAAAGAAAATTTACTGCGCTTGGAAAACAAAAAAAAGTACTTTTGTATCATTATAAATATATTTTAGTTACTAATTGAAATTAAAAAGCAGTCAAAATGACTTCTTTGGGCAATCTAGTATTAAAATCATGAAGAAAACCGACATTATATTTTTAACCCTTTAATGTAAATGGGACGACATATATCGTCGTAATAGAATAAAAAGTAATCATCTACATATTTATGATTTCGAGTTATACGGGTTTTAGTATTAACCTTTCTATTAAAAATCCAATTTTTTTAAATTATATAATTTGATTACTGTATCTTTTATAATATAAAAGATACAGTAATCAAACTATTTAATTTAAAAAAAATGGATTTTTAATAGAAAAGTTAATACTAAAACCCTTATAACTCGAAATCATAAATATGTAGATGATTACTTTTTCTTCTATAACGACGATTTGTTTCATATGTTTATTCACTTATTTTTGCTCTTTCTCTTGTAATCTTTTTTAATGTGTTTCATAAAACAATATTTAACCGTAATTATATTGTTTTGACTTGATTAATCTGTCATTTTATATCAAAAGTTACAGTTTCATAAACACATTGTCGAAAGTTTTTATGGTAGGATTCAATTGTGTTTTATAATACTTGTTTTTCGTTATGCAAATCTGATATTATAATACTGAAATATGGTAAGCATAATTTCATATTGCTAATTTTGGCGCATTTGCCAAAATTGGGACTACTGCTAAAATTGGGACACTGCTAAAATTGGCACACTTAAATTGTTTAAAGATGACTGACCATGGAATTCACTTTTTTATGCCTAAATAAAGCTATTTAACTATGATCACAACTTTTATTTTATGCCTGGCTAAGTTTTGTGCGTGAAAGGGTTACAGAATTGAAAGCTACTTGCTTCTTCTAAGATAATGTACTATAATAGTAGCTCTATTATTACATATTTTAACCAAAACAATTGTAACTCATTTCCATCATGGTTTATATTTTTTCTTTCTTAAAAAATAACATTCAGGTTCACCATATAAGTCGGATATAATATATGGTTTCAATTAATAATTAAAACGATTTTCAAAAACAGTTTTTAAATTTAATAAAGTGAATCTTAAAAGTAAGAAAATATAACACCTACTAAAAATTATTCAATCAATCATCAGACGCAATAAATTTGTTTTGATTTTTATGAACCCTTAAAAACTTGCTGGCCCTTGAGGCTTATCGAGAGATAGTAAAATTTCACCTACAAGAATTCTGAATTTGGATTTAAAAATAAATTACAATGTAAACCTGAAAGTTGTTTCAACACTCGACAATGATATTTTTCACATTCAATAACTATAATTTGTATACTTTCGACTGCGAGTATGACTCTCTCAATTAAAATAAAACAAAAATAATTTTAGAAATATAAAAATAATTGTTTAAATAAATTTATCACACAAATTATATATACAATAAAATTATAAATATATTCACAGAAGAACAAACAGGCATCAACCTATCAAAGAGACAAACCTAATTAAGCTGTGTATCACATGCATATATGTATATACATATGTAAATATCGCACACCGAATATCAAATCTACGAGTTTACTCACACGACACACGCACACTTAACGTAAAAAATAAAAAAAGCAATGATGCTATTAGCATCACTTTATCGATGTTGCTATGTATACTACGTTATACATACATTTAAATACGAAACTATGCGTATGACAAATTTGTGTATGCTCTCTAATCACATATCAAAATAATCAACAATGAACATATCTCTTTTCTGTTTGATGAAATAATTTTATGAAACCATTTTCGTTAGTAGAATACTAACGAAAAATTTTATATTCAAAATATGTTTTTTGACTGCTACACTGATCAATGAGGGGTTATCGAAATCGTGTGATATAATTTCATGAGAGTGCGAATGATTCATTGACATTATCGTTTAGTGTACAGTATGGTAATTTTGACTGTTAGATACCCATCATACATCGCGATTTGCGAGCAGTATTTTCTTCTCGTATATACAACAACATAAATGAGATCTATATGCGGTACAATCAATTTCAATACTACGTTATATGTTTAGTTTTATATACAAACGTAATGTCTGTATATGTGAAAATGTTACACATTATCAAAATTTAAGCAATACGCTGAAAATTTATATAAACATTGTAATGTGCTTCTACATAATTTTATCTTGGCGCTCACGATTCTAATGTTTAGGTAAGTAAGAAAGTCACTCAGAAGTATAATTTTGAGTAAATATTTACATATGTAAATTAGATGCTACGTATAAGAACTATTCGTTGACGAAAAAAATTGATTTTTTTATGTAGCCAAATTCTTTGGCTGATAAAATTCAAATGAAATAAAAAATTATTACTGAAGTAAACGAAATACTTGTAGTAGGTTACTATATAATTTGAGAAGTGGTCGTAGTTAACAATGTTTACATTATAGTTTATTATTTCCTAGATAAATGAGCAGTGTGAAGCTACAGACAAATTTCGTAATCGTGTCGTTTTAACTTTTCATGTGACTCATTTAATATGAAACCATAGTCAACTTCCTTGCCAAAATGTCTGATGAGTTTATTACCATAGTCGCTTATGTTTTTTATACTATGCGTACACACGGGATATCATGATATCGGTACCAAACTTCGTTTCTTTCCCTTTTGACCTATAACACCGGTTTTTTGCACCTAAAAAACCCGGATTTATAGGTAAAGGGGAAAGAAACGAAGTTTGATACTGGTATCATGATTTCCCGTGTGGACCCATAGATAGTCTCCCAAAAAATTCATACGACTCAAAATGACAATTTTTAATTGTGGGTTTAGCCTTGTCACATGTTGCCATAGCAACTAGCAAATTTTTCGTACAAATAGCAGTCTCCAGGTTCTTAACATAATATACAGTGGCAAGCACGTAAGACAAAATAGACAAAATTTGGTATGTTGCTTATAAACAACTTTTAACGTAAGAAAACCAATTATTAAATGTTTATAAAATTTATAACAATGCACTACATTCATTTTTGTGGATTGATTTAGATTTTTGACTACAATTGATCAAAATAGCAGGCACATTATTGTGAGACCTGAACATGAAATTCATTATTATACCAACAAAAAGCTTCAAAAAATTAATGCTTTTAAGAAATAATTGATAAACAAATTCAGTGGTCCCCTTGTTTGTAATGAGATCCCTGCATCTCCGATTCATTGAATTAACAGACTTATAGTCTTACGCATCTATCAATAGGGATATTATTGCAGTTTCTTTAGTAGCTTCGGAAAATATGTATTGAACGGAATTTTTTGGAAGATAATCAGCTACATACGGAACAAGATTGATTCGACATAACTGACCATCCACACGACAAATTAGTACCAGATCACTCATGATTATGGCTTACCCTCATACCAACAAAACCGTCTCCACCGTTGACAGTAGTAGGGTTTAAACATTTTTCTTTAAACTCGTCACCGACAAGGCGTGGATACGAATTTTTCGATCGGAATCGCAACTGATAAATTTCGATCCGTTTGTAAAAATTAGTTTTCCCCATTGTTTATGAGTACATTGACTTTGTGTTATTTAACAAGTAATAAACCTGTTTTACGAGTTGTTTTTCTGATTAGCAGTTTGGTGATAAGCGTACCCGTCCTCCTCGAGCAAACTCAGTTACCTGGCGACGCATAGTGTTGTCACTCCTAGGAGGTTAATACATTTCAACCGCTTCCTTGAATAAGATTTTCTAAGAGCGTCGATGTATGCGATCAACACGAGCTGTTTGTTTTATAGGCTTGTCTGCTCTTGTTTTATTAAAACAGCGTACATATTTATTTCGTTCGAAATATATATGCACTATTATGTTTGTTTATGAGTAGCAAACTAAATTGCAATTTATTTGCAATAATCTAGCCCATTTTGCAATAACCTAATGCGAAATAACTTATTTAATTTTTCAATATTAAAACTATATTTTAATAAAAATAAAAGATCTTCTTCATTTATATGCTCGCTACTGTGTTACAAAATAATATACTTTATCATGGGGTTCTTGAAAAATGATTTATACTTGTAGTATTTATTGACGACTTATCACATTTTATGTTCCTTGATAAATATAATAGCCATATGGACGATAAATTACTGAGCTGATACATTTACGTTATTGAAAAGGATACATTTTTACGAACGTTATTATCATTTTTTTTTGTTTTGATATATTAAATCTTTATGTTTAGTCAGTGGTGGGTCGGGCCAGACTCGAGTAATAATTGTTTGAAAAATGTAAGACGCGCGTCACATCGCCATTAAATATTTCGTCCCATGGAAACTTCTCTATTCAGAAGTAATCAGGTTTTGTACTGTATTGTAATGAGTATTTTAAAAGTACCATCAAAGTGGTTGTTTAGAATCATTAATTCCCGAACATTTTCTGTTTTAGCTCCTATATAACTAATAGTATGTAGCTTTGCCATTCATGCTAGAGATGCTGAATCCCAACACTGTAAAGGAAAAGGTGTTCAAATTTGAGTTTCTTATGTTAGCAGCACTAAAAGTTAAACAGCAGCTATTAGTGGAATTGTATATGTTCTTCAAAAATCGTTTAACAAAAATTGTTTCCCAAAAAATTATTGAGTCAAATTACAAAAATTTACCATTGTGAAAGTTTTTCGCGAACTATGGAAGCTGAGTATCAATCACTTCAAATAAATACAGCAAAAGTGCACCTTGGAAAGTACTGACTAATTGAAATTGTGTAAAGCATCCAGCTACCCTGAATGCTTTAAACAATTTCAATTAGTCAGAATGTACTGAATCAATCTATTGAAGAAAATTAGGAAAATCTTGACCAAAAAGCCCAATATTATCGATCAACTACTTGTGACCAATCATGTATAATTTTATATATTTTTTGTTTATAATTACTACAATTATTTGGTAATTTAGCTAAATTATGTAGTGCAATAAAGACGAAATGTCTGGATCTCCAATTACCATAATAATAATTACTATAAATTGAATTCAATGAAATGAAACGTTTAAAATTAATATCTGTTTCAATTTTAAATATGTAATACAAAAATTCAATTGAAATATTATAACCTGACGAAACACAGCATACTTTATACAGGATGAGTTGTTTTAATAACTACCAGGTTTTTATCCCAGAAATGATGTAAGATAGGCGAGAATTTCTTATAATGAAAATTGCTTAGTGTCGAGGGCAACGTCTAGTGGTTATCTTGAATGACTTGCAACTCATTATATTGGGAGATAATAATGAAAGTTAGTTTTTTATTAAATTAAAACCTATACTTTTGAGTGCACTTTATCAAAAATTTTGTACGAACCGAAAAATATTTATTTATTTTTAACTGCTTATTCAAAAGATGCACTCAAAAATATAGGTCGTATTATAAAAAAATTTAATTTCATCATTATCTCCAAACTAGTGGGTTTCAAGGTCATTCAAGATCACAATTAAACTACCCCCTCAATACTAAGCATTTTTCATTATATGTAATTTTCTCCAATCTTGCATCATTTCCGATATAAACGATATTGCTACAAACATAGTGCAAAAATCCCACCCACTTTACAATTTTGTTTGTATGTGAAGAGGTAAGAGTTACCGACCAAATGACGCAGTGGTTAAAGCTTTGGCGTTTGGATCGGGAGGTACCGGGTTCGAATCCCGATCCTACCCCTAGGATGCAAAGTGAAATTTCATTAACAGATTACGATCTGTGATAAAATGTAACACATCTATGACCCCTTGTCGGTGTGCAAAGTCCATGGGCCGATCCATTTTCCATGCCAGTATGGCTGGCATCCAGGCTTACATGGAGCTTGCAATGTGCTGATGGACTTAAATCAGTCTTATAGCCGTACTTCTTCGACTTGGCTGAGTAGGCGTAAAGTAAGGACGTTAAAAGCATAATCGCGAAAGAGCAGGGTGAGCCTCGAGCCCCAAAACACATTGCATGGTAAATAAATAAAAAAAGAGGTAAGAGTTGAAGAAAAACACTTCGTATTGGCGCACTGTACGAACCAGCACATCGTAAATATCACAGTATAACAATATAAATATTATATTATTAATTCTCCACATTGCGTTCCGTATATTACAATAAGCTATAGTAGTCAGTCTTTTCTGAAATAGTTAAAAAAAATATTTTCTAAATAATAATATACTTATTATATATAATTTGTTATTGTTAATTTAAACCCCTATTTTATATTAAAACACCAAATTTGTTTGTGTTGTTTTATTCTGTTCTCTCGAAAATAAAATTTAAACAAAAATCTACAACTCAAAAATGGCCTTACATTTTTATATTTTTATTTCTATTTTTTCATTTCGGCTTCACTATCAATTGCGACATAAAACTTTTGTCCTTGAAGCCGAAATGAAAAAATACAAATGAAAATAATGTAGATGTAGATTTGGTTTAAATTTTATTTCCGAGAGAACAGCCCCCCTATTCCTGAATACGATACGAAAACGAAAATGCAAAATTCATATTTGAATTGAATCAGAGTCGTACGATTCTTATTTAAAATTGAATAGGAATTTTATACTTTCGTTTTCGTATCGTATTCAGGAATTGGGCTGCAGAATAAAACAATACAAAAAAATTTGGTGTTTTAATATAAAATAAGGGTTAAAATTAACAATAAAAATCTATTACGACTTAGTTTGAAGCCAGAAGCTGAAACCGTGTGTAGCTTGGCCCAAATATAAGTTCTGCTAATACCATACATGACATAAATAAAAACTAACTAAAGATTTATTGGCGTATAGTAAATTTTGGTTAGATAAGTAAACATAAATGTGTTGGTGCAGAAACAAAAAAAAGCAAATGAAAGAAAAGTAAAATTTAAGTTGTTTGGTATAGTGTAACCAATACACTCTTTGGTGGTTTTTTTATCTAGACATTTGTCAACGAGAATTTGTGCAGGACTTATGTTTAAGTAGATTTTGCAACACACACACAAAATTATTGAGGTGGTGTTAGTGCCGGGCGATTATACTTTTCCACAGCATTTTATACTTCTCCACAGTTAAAAAATCCGATTATCGAAGTAGACTATTTTTAATTGAAATTTAAAAACTTCACAAAAATATAAAAAACACATTTTTTTTAGTTTTTAATGCGGTTTTCTCACCAAACAAGAATTGCGAATACGAGTAACTTTATTCACGAAAATATAAACTATCGAGATCTTAAATAGATATATTCTCGTAGTTCATAAGAAAATGTCAGATGTTTATCTACCGAATAAAAATTGTCACAAAATTCAATCTGAGACAAACAGCTAATGAAAATACAAACTAGATGATCTTTACATAAGAATATTGGAACTGAAAACTAAAATCAATAATAACTTAAGAATCATAAAAACTCCTGGTTATGACTTCATGACTGGACAAATGGTGAAAACCATTCCAAAGAAAAGTTTTTGTAAATTAGTTCAAATAATTAATGCAGCCTTCAGATTGATTTATGTTCCACGTCAATGGAAGGTGGCTCAAGTAATTCTAAAAAAAGGTTATCAAAAAAAAAATTAAAAATTCACAATAAAAATTTTTTATTTTCTTTATTAGAGACAAGTACGTTGGTACTAATACGTACTAGCATAATATAATGCATATTACAAATATTTACAGTAAATTCTCAAAATGATCATTGTGAACTTTTATTTTTTTTAGATAACATAATATACTCCATACAATCGCCTCGCTTTACGAAAGGGAACTGTTCCGAAAAAGCTGGCCGTAAACCGAATTTCCGTTTATCGAATCAATATTTTTCATATTAATTCGTACAAATTATAAGCAATCCGTTCCCAAGACGGTACAATAAAATAAATGACAAAGAAAATTCATAATAAATGACCACAGTTGCCAATGGAAGGGCGTTTGTTTAGCGAGGTATGGGGGTATAGCAAATATGACAAATATATATCTTTTCTGAAAACTTTCTGAAAGTTTTAACTATGTTGCCATCAAAAAATCAGTAAATATTTTTACACACATAGAGTAAACGTCGAAGCACATATTTTCCGTTTCGTTTCGCCCTTGAAGTTGAGTATGTCAAAATGTATGGAACACCGAAAACATGCCATATTCTTCAGTTAAAGGCGGAACCGAATCAAAAGAATTGATCCAATTTAAAAAAAAACCTCAACTATCACCTCAAATTATTCATTTTGACATTTATAGTTATCGTTTTTTTTGTCAGTATGTACAATGCAATACATAATATTGTGAGAACTAAAAATGTTCGATCTGTCAAATAACAAAAAAAAAGAACCCAAAACGAAACGAAAGCTATGTGCCTTAAATTATCCAAAGAAACTGAAAGTTTTGTTTAAATTTGAAATAGTTTTTAATTAAATAGTCTTAATTATTATTTTTTTTATTGTTAACTAGCGATCTGTTTTGGACTCAAGGCTCACCCTGCTCTTTCGCGGGAATGCTTTTTACGTCCTTACTTTACGCCTCCCGACCAACTCGAGGACGTATCGGCTATAGGACCGATTTAAGACCATCTGCACATTGCAAGCTCCATGCCAGCCTATACTGGCATGGAAGATGGGTCGGCCCATAGGGTTTTGCACACCGACAGGGGGTCATAGATGTATTACATTTCACCACAGATCGTAATCTTTTGATGAAATTCCACTTTGCATCGGGATTCGAACCCGCTTTTTTCAAATTTATTCAATTTAAAATTAAAAATTTAATTTTTTTTAATTTAGATCTAATAGTTTTTTTTATAACATATAGTTATACATATAGTTATATAATATGATAAAGATAAAAGATCATTTGATTTGATAAAGATAAAAAAGATTGTGTGGTGCGCGGCAATGTGGGTGTATTACACTCATTTTTGTGTACGTGGTGTTTGCTGTGCGATGCCAAAGGATTTTTAAGGGAAGTGTTTTTATTAATCTTTTCATGTTTTATTGAATTTTTAATTTAAATTTTAAATTTTAGTTTTATTTATTTAAATGTGTTTTATTAATTGTTGTAATAAGAAAAACGCATTTATAATATATCGTCGTAGTAGTGATATGGTACGGTTTGCGTGTGTGTGAGTGGGAGTTGTGTCCTCTGCGTTAGTATATACAAGAAGAATACATATTTAAAAATGTAAAAGAGAAAATATTCTTGTTTCTATGTACATACATTTTTTTTGTATATACTGTTGTATGTATAAAAGAATGCGGTGTGTGTTTTATCGTGATGATCAAAAATAAAAAGGATCATTGAAATTACGAGGCGTATTCGCGCGTGTGTGTTTTTGTTACTATGGGAATTGTATTTCCGAATATTTTTTGTTTTGAAATGAATGAGCAAATTTGTATGTGATATATGGTATATATAAGTGAGTGTGTGTATTACGTATGTATGTAAAAAATATACTATATATATATCCCTTTTCTTGCCAAAAAAAAATTTTTTTTTTTTTTTTTTAATTTTAATTTGAGTTTAATTTGAGCCTACACAAATGTGTGTGTAAAAATTACCGGTTGTATTGTCTTTGGGATTTTAACGGATCTTAGTTAAATCGGAATTATTTTTGAAAAAACATTATAGTTTGATAATACATATATAAATTATATAACATAAATACTAATTATTGTTTTTGATAAAATATTAATTATTTTACTATTATGGTTTTAGTGTTATTTTGCGGACGAAAACGATTTCAGTGGAATGCACAAATGTGTGTGTTGGCCCAGAATGCATTCCAAAAATAATTTTTGACATGATTCTTTTGCCTTACTCACACAATTGTGATGGCAGGCAGGAAAGGGGATGTTTATAATATGTATATATAATTGACTTTTTATTTATAATTATTTTAATAATTAGTTTATTTAATACATATATTATTATATATGTGTAAAATCCATTTATCATTTATGTTATTGTGTAAAATATTTTCGATGTGCATATCCATATTGCGGTTGCTTGAGTCCGGTAGCTTCTTCATTTCTTTGTACTTTACCTATAGAATTATAAGTTTTATGGGTGGGGTGATCGGGAAGACGGGCAGGGGTTACCGCGGCATGGACGTACACGATTTTATATTGGGTGAACTATGCGAAGACATTTTAAAGTGATTTTTTCCGACATTTTTTTTACACATATATAGAAATTTATCGATGAGCTGGGACTCATGTGACGTGTGTGCGTGTGAATGGTTTTTTTTTTAAGGTTAGAAACCGGTTTCAACTCAAATGAGTCCTCGTGTGATTTCCCCAATGTAATTTAAATTCATGTATGTATTGTAATAATAATATGTACATACATTGATAGGTGTTATTATTATTTATTGTTTTTTTTACAGTCTGCTTAACTGGTTTATAATTTATTTAATTAAATTATTTTTCTCTATAATTATTAATAATGCGTGGTAAAAATTTGTATTTGAAAAAGTTTTAAAGATTTGTATCGCCGAGGTATGGACGGGTGACACAACTGAAAAAAAATGAACTTTTTCCGTTAATTCACTAGAAAGATGCGCAATATTAGTATCCATATCCTTCAATAAAAACAGTTTTATTTTTCCTTCATCGAAAATGATAGAGCACAAAGTGCCATTCTTCGTTTTATGATTTTGGAATCTAATAACGTAATTAGCATTTTTTGTTTTTGCACTCCTGCAAAATTTTAATTTTTGAGTTGTGTCTCTTTTTCATGTCATGAGCGATATGTGTTACGGCATGGCAAAGGGAAAATGGTTTTTAATTTTTATTTTCGTTCTAACGACAAGTAAATCTTTGATGTGCCTCGGGCTATTAATGTTGGTTATTTTTTAGATTGCTTACTGCTGGTACTGTTTTCTATGAAAGAATTTATCTGACTCAACAATATTTCTCGAAACAGGTTGGCAATTGCATGGGAACGTCAGACACAAGTATTGATGAGTTCTAAATTCTATTCAATGACTTGCTCATGCACCAATTATGTAAGAAGCATTCCGCGTGGTTTTATTTTCCGTTCGTGTCATCACCTCACGTAAACCTTGATCTTTTTTGAATGACTGAGATGTGCGAAAATGTCTCAGTAATCTGTTTCTAGACAGTATACTGCAGAAGATGCATAAATTAATTTTTGGGTATGAATTGGGATGGATTGGAATTCTAGCAAAGTTTAGTTTTGGGAAGCTGGATTTGACTGGTTCATCTCTTAGCGGGTTAAGCGAAGTTTGTTTCAGCTATGGTGAATAAACAAACTGGATAGTTAATTGGCCGATTGCTTCCGGATTTGTTTTGTGGAAAGATCCAGAACTTCATCCGGGATTTATGTTGGAGTCGCAATTTAGATCAACATACCAGATTCGAACATGATTGATTAATAAATTGCTTAGGACGGTCGAATTCCAAAACTTCGCTAAATACCATTTTTAAATCTCCACCCAATTCTGAATACCTGATTTGACAATATATAGATTTTTTTAATATGATTCCCAAGTTCCATTCAGAATGGCCGAATTGTAGAACTTCATCAAAAAGACATGTTAAAATCCCAATTTAAGCTGACCTTTCTTATTAGAACCCTAGCCCAGCACTGTAAAATGAATTTTAAAGTTGTAGGTTAGGAGGCGGCCTGGTTTAATTCGTTATATCCGAATCCCAAAATTTCATCAAATTCAGCTTTGCACACTGAATTTGACCATCATTTATTGAGAAATGGCCTAATTCCATTGAGCATAATGTTATAGTGCCAATCCAATTCTGCATACCATATTTGACAGAAATTGGCTGAGGAACGATAAAGCTCCATTGCCATGCTCGGCATAATATGTCCAGTGCAGTATAAATTACTTGGTAATTAATCGAATATGTACCATTGCCTTTGGGATGCCTCAGATATTTTTTATTAAATACTTATGGATTTTAGAGTAATTTTTAATATAATGTAAACAATTATGGTTTCAGGAAATTCTACTTTAAGTTGTGGAATTGCATTAGGATTAAATTAATAAATGTTTATATTATTTAGGAAGCCGGAAAATATTAATTTAGAATTAAATTTCAGGAAATCTACCGATGTAGGTGAAATAATATTCCTTTGAAATATTAATTGGAATGGTTCACAAGCCAAACCGATTAACTCCATTTTTTGAATATTTGTAAATTTTAATATCAACGTACATGATTGGCTCTATACATTGAAAATAAATTACAGTAATAATAAGTGTTAACACCATTAAATGACAAAACTAAAAATAACTAAAGTTGCAATTTATAACGAATTTTAAAACCATTTTTATATTTTCTCAGTTTTTATCAACTTTTTGTTTTACGGAGTTAATCGTTTTGGCAAATGAAGCATCCAATTGTAGATTGTGTAGATTAGGATTGCGTTGTTAATGTGTTACTAACTATCGACTTTATCTAGGTGTCTGTAACCGGGCTGATTCAATCAATCAACTTGTTTAGGAAGCCGGAAAGTATTAATTTAAAATTAAATTTCAGGAAAATTTCAGATGTACGTGAAATAATAAAATTTTTCCCTCAGGTTGCTGATTTAAAGAAGCAATTGTTGAAGACCAATACCATCGTTATCCATTAAACCTATTAAGCCTTTATCCTCCCTCTAGTAGTTAGAAGTAGATTAGAATTGTGTTGTGCCGTACGATCGCTAGGTGTCTGAAACCGGGTCGTTCCGTCCCAAAAAAAAAAAAAAAAATTATCTTTCCTATCCCTCCTATTGTTATGTGTAAACAGGCTGTAGGAATAGGCCCGGCGTTATCCGGGACCACCTGTCAAGTACTTGGTTCTACAGTCCAATCAATCAATAGTTTTTTTTATAACAAAAAAAACATCATAAAATGTCTATAGTTTACTTGTAATATCATTGTTCTGTATAGTTCTAAACAATTCCGTTATTATACAGAACTGTACAGAACAACGATATTACAAGTAAACTATAGAAATTTTATGATGCATTTTTTTTTGTTATACTTGACTGTGTGTGTGAGAGCGATTTTTTCAACTAAATTGCCGACTAAACTAAATTAATGAGTAGTCATGCTATTAGCCACCAGGTTTTATCATTTATGCTGTGTGCCTGACGCCGATTTTTTTGTCTAAATTTCCGACTAACTAAATTCATCGTTAGTTCACCCAGGTATTGTTAGATGCCTCTAATATTTATAAAGTAAAATCTACAAGATATTTAGTTCTAAATAGCAAACTTAGTTTCGATTTATCAATTACTGATTAGAAATGTTTTGTAGAATGTTAAATTTAAGTTTATTTAGCAGATTTTAACTAAACATCAGATGCGGTTTGTTTTGTGCCATCTTTGAACGATAGGTATGAACAAACAATCAATTTAGTTAGTTGGAAATTTAGACAAAAAAATCGCCGTGAGGCACACAGCTCCTGCTGAGGTTGCTTGACTATTTAGTTGTCATTTGCATTTTTGTTTTTATTATTTTTTTATCGTATGCATACGAGAAAAATGTCTGAAACGAAATACTCTCAGTCTTAAATTTCGATTGCAATTTATAATCACATTTCCATATTCATATTTGTTTTATTGTTTCTATTTCCTTGATTTTAAATAATAACAAACCGGTGTTGTTGAAAATAATATGACGTATGAAGTCATAATTTAGTTTAGTTTACAATTTAGTTTACAATCGGAGGCACAGAATATTTAAAAGATACCAGTGCCACCTTTGAATAAATGATATGAATCAGTCATTAATTTAGTTTAGTCGGCAATTTAGTCCAAAAAATCGCTCTCAGGCGACTTAGGTTATTATTAGATCTAAATTATTTAATTTAAAAAAAAAATTAAATTTTTAATTTTAAATTGGATAAATTTGAAAAAAGCTATCGCGAGTTTTACTAGATTGTGTTCACAAAAACGCAGCTATTATCACCTTTTTAATGAAATTAGTACTTGAAAATAGAAATGGTTATTTCTCAAGATATTAAAGTCTCTTTAATACAAAGTGTTATGTTGGAAGGCTCTTCTTTAAACGTATATAACTTGATATGGGGGCTTTAACGTGCGAAGTGATAGAAGTAACCTCTTCTTCATTTTGATCAAGGAATCCAACGGCACATTTTGTGTCAACTACTTTAGAAACACTCTGTATAGATCGGTCGTTCTCTTTGCCCTAAATACATAACTTTCGATTTGCATATCACAATATATGAACTTTGTATGACTGCAAGCCTAAAAAACGTAAACACGAAAAAACTCTTATAGAAATGGGATGGATATTAATTTTTGTTACGTGTTTTTGACTTAATTTATTCATATCTCGTAAATGTGGCAGAAAAATAAATTTTCATTCTCTTGAGCATTAACTTTGTTTATTTGTCTTAAATTTGGTTAATTGTTTTTAATTTTTAAGTTAGTTTCCATTTAGAATTTTACCATTTTCCGCTTTTTTTACCATTTTTACCATATTCTGTTTAGTTCGAGAGATAGAATTTATAAAAGCAAGAAACCTAACACCCCGAAAGCTATTGTTGGTTTTCTAATGGTAAAATACGGTGAGAGAGAGAGTGTGTGTGAGAGAGAGAGAAAGAGAGAGGAAAAGAGAGAGAGAGAGAGAGAGAGAGACGCAGAACCAAAAGAGGTTGTTCTTGACTCAATTTCAGTACAGGCATTAAGAAAGACATGTCCACCGGTAACAATATTAAATCCGAATGTGTGATTGTTATTGCAACATGTGTGCCTATAGGTCCCTGTTAAAAGAAAAATGGAAGGGGAAACAGTATGCGCGATCCAAATCAAGTTTTATTTCTGGAATACAACCCTTTGAAAGACATACTAAACATTTCGTTACTGATTAGTGATTAATGATGGGTTTATTATTTTAGGGATTACCAGGAGGGATAAACGCATGTGCTTTTTGTGAATCAATAATCCGGCCACCTGGTAAAATGATGATGGTACAATTTAAATATTAATTGAACATACTTAATGTATAAATTAAATATGATAATATCAAAATATAACAGGGTGTAGGCGATAGCAAGCCGTGGTGATGATAGGAAACTCCTTTAAAATAAAATTCAAGACCACAATGTTTGTAAATTATACGAAATATAATAAATAATTAACACATTTTTGGAATTAAAGGAATTAAATTTTCCGTGAATTTTCTATCCCAAAAAAAAAAAAAAACTATCAACAATAAACTTGTACACCCTTCATAGATATACATATATGTAAATTGGGGTATATACCGTTAACTTTAAAACTTGGGTTTATGTACGTGTGTGTGTGTGTGTGTAGTGCATACGCAAATATTTTGGATTCATCGAATCGACTTAATAGAATAGAACCCGGTTAAACTGGTGGTTGTATACGATGAGTAGCTATAGAGTAAGGTATACCAAGGCACATTCTTTCGGTGGGATATTATATAATAAAATGTTTTCCCCATTTAACGCAATACACGCATTTTTATTCTTCAATATACCTTAGCGATAGGGAGTCAATGTTGAGTGTAAAGAATGGGGTGGCCTCTTGTATCTCATGGTAAAATTGATAAAATATTTATTTTTTTGAACAAAAATTTGAATTCAACTTTCCGTGGCTTTTTCTTAAATTATTATTTTTTGTGCTGTTTTATTTACCACTTTCTGTTGTTCTTTGAATCTATTTCAACAAAAAAGTAAAGAGATTTGCATAATTTTAAAGTGAATTTAAATTTGATTAAATTTATTTTGTTTGTGTGATTGTATACATATAACTGCGGAATTATATATATATATATATATATATATATACATATATATATATATATATATATATATATATATATATATATATATATATATATATATATATATATATATATATATATATATATATATATATATATATATATATATATATATATATATATATATATATATATATATATATATATATATATATATATATATATATATATATATATATATATATATAATATATATATATATATATATATATATATATATATATATATATATATATATATATATATATATATATATATATATATATATATATATATATTGTCTATATATATATATATATATATATATATATATATATATATATATATATATATATATATATATATATATATATATATATATCCAGTAAATATATATATATATATATATATATATCCAGTAAATATATATATATATGTATCCAGTAAAACCTCCAATATTGGACACGCGACTATTTTGGACACTCCTCTATTTTGGACACTTTCGTTTAGCCCCTTCAAATTCAGTACAAATTTTATAAAAAAAATCTGAAATACCTCTATAAATTGGACAACCTCTATATATTGCACAACCTCTAAGTATTGGACATTAAATTGAATATTTTTAAAATATTCCTTTGAATTTTACCTCTGTAAATTGGACATCAAAAATTTTTGATCATAATCAGTTTTTTTTGATCATTTTTCTTCTAAAAATTTGACATTAGTTTCTCACTACTCGTTTGTTTTTCATTATTTTTACTAATGTATAAAACCAGGTGAGGCCAATCTTTGTATGGTAGGCGACAATAAATTGCGTACTGACATACATATGTATGTTCTTACGTTGTAAATCACTGATTTTTTGCAGCGGATTTTGAATTTGTCTGCTCGAATTTAAAAACTCTATACATATGTATGATAGTTAATTTTGTTAATAAGACAGAGCGAGAGCTTATTCTTCTTAATTTGGACGGTAAGGCTAAGTTTTTATGATAACGTAAGTATATGCAAAGATTCATTCAAACTTCCATTCTACAGTTTTTTAAAGAAATGTAGGAAACACACAATTCAAATATATACATTTGTACAAAGATTTAATGTGAATGCTTTAATTTACTAAATAAAAACTAGAATAAAAGCAAAATTTAGAAACATAATATGTCATAATAATAAATATTATGTAGGTTGTATTTGTCAAAGCAAAATACTAATTTTTCCGTATATTGGACACCTCTATAAATTGGACAGTTTCCTCAGTCCCTTAAGTGTCCAATATACAGAGGTTTCACTGTTGTATATATATATATATATATATATATATATATATATATATATATATATATATATATATATATATACGATCTGATTATATCTTTGTTGATGAAGGCATAAATGTTTGTGTTCAGCTCAAAGAAATAAATTCGTGATATGAATATATAATTGATTGATATATGTGCTATATGAGAGTAGAACGAACATTCTCTCGCTCTTAAACATAAATGTACATATATTTAAAAGAAAACTCATACAATAAAATCTAGATGCCGTATTAAACAATAAATTTCCGACATTTTATACCTGCCTTTTGGCATGAACGAATAACAATTTGAATCATCAAATTTGTTGTACATACATAAATTTCATCAAATCATTCCATTGCTTCTTGCCTATTATGTTCTATGTTGGTAATAAAAAATTCCCATAAATATAAATATGCTCGAAAAATTAATTTCTTCTTTTGTAATATTCTCATTCAACTTTAATATAATAACAAAAATATAGGCAACTTAACTTTTTCTTATCGTTTTCTAAAAAAAATTCAATTCAAAATAAATCTCAAAAGACCAATCCATAATGAAAACTCGTCCTAAGTGTAATGTGTTAAGGGAATTAGAACTAGTAACAAGTTATAAATTTGTAAAGGCCATGTCTGGTTACCGTCGTGTTTCTAAATTAACGATAATATGTTCAGTGTTATAATGGTTGATTTACCTAGAAATAGTTAGTTAGAGATTTTTAACAATCCACCATTATATCATGACAGTGGGGCTCTAAGGCGGTATTCACACCAATCACGAATTGTGGAACGATGCTTTATTAGTAAAAATAAAAATTAACGGGAAGTTAAACGCAAGAATACTTCATGTATTTCGGGCGAATAACACGATCCGTTTAATAACCAATAAAAAAAATTTTAAAATAATTCGTTGAACATAGAAATAAAAAAATCAGCATTTAAACTTGCGAATTAATTCTGAAAAAGCGAATTTAGAAAAATGTTTGGTTGAAATGATAGTTTTACTAGAATTTTTGTTGTGGGCGATAGATAAACATTTATTCGTCCTTTCCTCGTGAAATGTATATTGGGGGTACAAATAAGTTTCAGGTTTTTTTATAACTTCAAGCTTTATTCAGAAAAATTGGTACAATGTATTTTATTCAAAATATTGTCCATCGTTAGCTACGACTTTTCCCCTTCTTTCAGGCAGCATACGGATTCCGCGCCGAAAAAATTCCTCGTGTTTTAGGCGATCCAAAAATCAACCCATTTTATGGCTTCTTCGTAAGCAGTGAAGTGCTGCTCGGTCAGGCCATGAATCATCGACCGGAACAAATGGTAGTCGGAAGGAGCAATGTCTGGTGAGTACGGGGGATGGGGTAGGATATCCCATTGCTCAAAGTTCCCATGACGACTCTTGCACTATGTGGCCGAGCGTTGTCGTGCTGAAAGATCACTTTGTAATGTCTTTTGGCATATTGTGGGCGTTTGAGATGCAAAAACCCATTCCGATTTGGCCGATTTACCCACCTCTCGACTTGAGTTCATACGGAACCCAATTTCCTTGTTTTTCCAACATACTCATGGTCTTGAGACGGGTTTGAATCGCTTGTTGAGTTACTCACAAAGCCTCCAACTCAGCGTCTTCAAACTTTACTGGTCTCCCTTCGCGTTCTTTGCCACTGGTGTCAAAATCGCCACGGCAACCAGTACTCACAAATTTTTGGATGGAGCATGTTCCTCATATGCTTCACACCACAATCGATGTCCATCAACTGCAATTTTCTTCAAAGTAAAACAAAAAAAGCAGCGCTACCCATAAATTGTGCTTTGTTGGCACAAAGGTTTTTATTTTAATCAAATTTAATCATTTGTATTAATCATCCAATGGATTTAATGTCCTTTTAAGGTAAATTAATATCCCCCTCCTTTTCATTCAGGCACACACCCCCACCCATTCACCTACTCACACAATTACAGTATACCACCTGCACATTGCAAGCTCCATGTCAACCTGCACACTGACATGAACGGTGGGTCGGCGCTCAATTTTGCACTCCAACAGAGGGTGTCTAAGTTGTGTTTATTATCATCACCGATCGTAATCGATGACGAAAATTCGCTTTACATCCTGCCTCTGGTGGGATTCGAACCCAGTACCTGCCGGTCCAAGTGCCGAAGCTTTAACCACTGCGCCACTTGTACGGTAAAGGTTGACATGGTTAGAGCACAAAAAATATGTTGTTTACACTTCAGCGAAATGACACACACATTTTTAGAGGACAATGATGACGCTTTAACATGAATATAGTTCCAAGATGGCCCGCTGCGATGTAATACTAATTACGGCATCTTTTGTAAATCCCTCAAAACTTATTCTATATAATTTATATTTTCGTGAATAAAGTTACTCGAGCTCGCAATTCGTGTTCGGTGTAAATACTGCCTAAGACTAAATGTTTACCTTTAGAAAGCTGATTATAACGATCGACTATTTTGTCAATGTAACAAAGAAATGTAGCAAATGTTTAATAAAATAAATACAAATTATTAGCCTAAATCTATACGAATAAAAGTTGAACCTTTATCTTTCTCTTCATCTGTTTTAATTAAATTTAATTATCATTCAGTATGATTTCCAGCTCACCTGATTATAATATCGTTCGCCCTATACGAATTCTGTGAAATAAATAAATAAGAACATCTGGTATTTTAGAATAATCAATCTGTCGCTATCTACAATAATAAACTGACCATATTCAAAAATTTAAGATAACTTAGTTTGCCACAAAATTTGTGATTAAATTTGATAAAATTTTAATCTCTAATTGTTCACGATTAAAAGTAATTAACCGCGAATCAGTTTTTAATAATAGGTCAACTACTACATACTTATCACAACGATTAAACTAATTAAATTAAAATAATATTGATTCACAATAAAAAAGATACAGCCGAAACATCGATTTGTTTGATAGACGATGTTCGCCGAAACTGAACCAAACATCAAAAACAACGAAAGTTGTAATAATGAAAGTTCTACAGTTTTATTTTCGATCCAATTTCAGACATAAATAGATCCTTTCAATGCAATTTTTTTTAATTGTCATTGTTGTTTTGGGTGTATTTATGTGGGAGGATGTGTGCGGTATCGCGTTCGGTCTGACATTTAAAATATTGACCTACATTTTAAAGTAACATAAGTACCAGCTTACTAACTGGCCATACTAAGATATTGCCCATACGTAACTGATAAGCACTGTCGCCTAGTTGTCAATCAAATATTTTTCCCATGCTTGGATAGCATTTGCATAAACTGCGCACTTAGGTATATCTTTTTTTCAAGTATTACTACTATGTTTAGTAGTATGCTTTGAGATCGTTGTGGTCCCTCTCAGAAGAGGGGTTCTGGAATGATTACTTTACCGTTTTACCAAGTTTTGAAAACATTTCTTCCAGCCATGCATTCAGGAAGCTTCTGATACTCGGACCAATAATTAAACAAGATTTTTCTCAAACCTCGGCCTCGATAGTATCTAGGCCCGATGCTTATCTTTTTTAATAGACATGATTGCAAAAGTGTTTTCATAATTAACTCATTCTTGAAGTGTTCCACTCGGTTTGTGTTTGATGTGTTTGATGCATGTAGCGTTAAGCCCGTAATAGCTATTGCTCATTTTTCTCTGTTTGATCGCAATCATCCGGCAAAAGAGTATTTAGTAGACACCGTCCCAACATGTTATGGCTGACCACCAACGTACCAATCAATCTTTTCAATCTTTTCGTTTCACAGTGCTTAATTTATATGCCAAGACCCATGGCCCTGCATTATCAAGCTCTGTAATGAATGTCTAAACTCTTCAGGCCTGATATCATTTGACCACTACGGCTATTTAGATTTGATAGCACGTTTGCGCCTCAATCATTGGTCTGAGACACTCTATAGATAGATAGTGCTTTGGCCATAACCGACAGACACTATCGTCAACATGATACACTTAGTTCAGTGGTTTAGAATTTTTTAACGGTCCAGCTGGTTACTGTATCCAACGCAGGCCGCCCGTTATTAGCATCATATTCACTGTCCATTTTGATCAAATGTAATTAATTGTCCGGCTTCATTCAAGATGCACTCGAGTTGCACACAACATATTTTCTACGGTTTATAATAAAAATTGCATAAAAAATTGAATCAATTGAAATTTGTTTTACTTATTTGTAAACATTGGCTGCTGCTAGCTAAAACCACTGATACATGGATACGACATCAATGTCAGAAACTATATAAAACAACAGTAAAAAATGGAAGCACTTTTTTATAGTCATATCGCTCGTTTATATACACCTCTTGCTTTAAAAAAAATATTTCCGAAAGATAGGACCGTACTGATAGATTTAATTTCAAAATTTTCTGAAATTGGTTTTTTATTATTATAGTCAATGAACAAATAATAATATTCAAATGGTTTAAATTATAAATCACATTTTATTCATGTGGTACCGCTTTTGTATGCAAATTTTTTTGCATACAAAAGCGGTACCACATGAATTAAATGAATAAAATGTGATTTATAATTTAAACCATTTCCCTTAATATTTCAAATGCGCTCCTGCAAATATTTCGAATAAAAAAAGAGTTCGTGTCGTCAAAACGTCAAAAACTCATAGGAACCAGTTTCCTGTTTACATTAATTTGATTTTCGGAAATTCGAAATTCAAGAAAAGACAGAAAATTGTTCTGTCTTTGTCACATACGTATAACTATTTTTGCTCTACCATATAGTTTTTGACATGTCATATCCATGTAATATAGATCAGTGGCTAAAACTATTAAAATAATTTTTGAATAAATAGCAATAAAATACTTTGTCGCTCGACATACTATGAGAACGTAAAAGTGCAGAAAAGCTAATTATCTATTTTGGTTTAAAAACTAATGCATACATGTAAATATCTCGAATACACCACACTTCACACAATTCTAAAGAGAAAACTTAAACTTGCCGGGCTTTTTGTAAAACTGTCTTGTTGAATATTTAATCTTTAAATTTATTTAAATTTTACAATTCTTTGTATAGGTTTTTGTAAATGCTAAATGCATCATTGCAAAAATTGAAAAGAACAAAGAAATGGAAGCAGCCGCTTCCGGTACACAAATTTCAAACAATTTTCGCAGATCTCCAAATTTATAGAAAATGTTTAAATATGAAGTTTCATTCCGAATAGTCATCCTCCTGGACTGTAAGGATGCCTTCTTGGTGAAATAAGCTTTTTTAACAAAACTTGTCATTTCCGATAAAAAATGATCTGAACTAATTTTTTGATCGCTTTTTTGTAAATGCTATTTACTTTCCAAAATATTTTTTGCAAAAAAAGCTCCTATGGAAGCTGCTACTTCCGGTGGTCTGATTTTCACCAAAAAACACTACGATCTCCCAATTTATGGGAAAAGGTTAATTATGAAGTATCACCCCTAACCAATCAACCCGTATGAACTGCTTATTATTAAAAATTAATTAATATTTGCATAAAACGAAAAAGCTCTTATGGAAGCAGTCACTTCTGGTGGACCGATTTCGATGAAACATCACTGGGGCCCTCCAATTTAAGAAAAAAACTTAAGTATGAAGTTTCATCCCGATAGATCAATCCGTCTGATGATATACTTTTCAAAATATGTATTTACAAAAAACGAAAAAGCTCCTATAGATATAGAGGCTGCCAATTCTGGTAAACCGATTTCAGCCAAAAATCATTTTGATCTCCCAATTTATGTGAAAAACTTAAGTATGAAGTTTCATATTATCCGCCAAACCGTATGGGCTGCAGAGAAGCAATTTAATCTGCATGTAACCACACACGTACCACACACACACACACACACACACACACACACACACACACACACACACACACACACACACACACACACACACACACACACACACACACACACACACACACACACACACACACACACACACACACACACACACACACACACACACACACACACACACACGCACACACGCACACACACACACACACACACACACACACACACACACACACACACAGATTTCTTTAAAAACCACTTGTTTTTTCTTCGGCGATATAATAAAGAACGGTAAATGTGCAAAAATCACGAAATCAAATTTTTTCATGATTTCGATACTTTATTTTGCTACGTAAAAGAAAGTGTAACGGGAATTACAATTTAGATAAATCAAAATAAAAAATAGAGTAATAATAACTATTGTTTCCAGGCCCTTTTATAAACATATAAAAATTTAAAAGAGTGTAGGGGAGAATTAAAATAATTAAACTATTATGTGAACTATTTCAGTCACCTTTATTTCGATTTTGTTAAGTTCTGTGATCTGTTCCAAGGAAATATTGGTAATATAAACACTCTCAAGCTTTGTACATAACATCGGGAAAGCTACCATGGTATTGATAACCATGCTCTACACCAATGGAATCACTTCAAAATATAAAAACTACGCCTACTTTTTCCATACTCGAGTTGAATAATTTCTTACTTCAATACCATGGTATCAATACTATGGTATTTTCCCGATGTTATGAACAAAGCATCATGAAATACTTATGTTAGACAAAAACGCTATAAATAAAAAACATAGTCGTCTAAATAATACAATAATAAATAATGCAAACGGAACAAAAAACCAACAATTTAAGCAATACAAAAATAAACAAATCAAAATGGCTTCCGTAAAACAAAAAAATATCAAGATTTATCTTTGTAATTTTCACCAATTTAACTACTAACAAACCAAAAATTAATTTATTAATATTTTTGCCAATGCGACACGTGCTACTAACTTTCTGGTGTTCAAAGCACTACTATGTCGTCCATTAAATTATCTGGAAATGAGAACTAGATACAGATCTGATCGGAAAACGTTTAAACTTTTTGCGTTTATTTTATATTTATATATGAGAATTTTTATTTTCATACAGTGTGATGTGTGAAAATTTCATATTTAATGCAATAGATGTCACATTCCAAACTTTAACAGTCGTCAACATTATTTATACATATGACCGTATAGTGTAATAAAAAATTATATAGATGGTTTATTGGATTTTATATTCTGGTATTCTTGTTACGGCGTTCTTTATACAAATGCCATAGTTAATTGCAGTAACGAAAACGTTTTGTTGACATCATATCATTCGAACCGGCGGCAAACATCAGGATACGCTGTATTCTTAAACATAGTTCATATAGTTCCGTATTTAGTTTGATCGGAAAATAATAAAATCTCATTTACCATTTCATTCTTACGATAAAGTAATTTACGTTTTTGTTTTAATGTTTTTTCAAAGTTTTTTAACTTTCAAAGTAAAACGAAAAAATAATAAAATTTGGTTTTATCTTGTTGATCCTTTATCCTTAAGGTTCAAAAAATATATAGATAAGGCAAAATGTTTTTTTGTTTCTTTTATTTTTAATTTGTATAGTGGATTAGATTAATGCGATAATTAAATTATAGAAATGATGTTGATGTAATGTTGACGAGATGCCAAGTGGGACGAAATAATTTAGCACCTTTTCACTGTATTTATTTACACACATGTGTCACGCCTCTTTTGATTATGTATACATTGTGTATATTACGCGATTTACTTATCATCACGTTTTTTTAAATTCTATGTCGATTTGAGATTACACACAAGTAGTAACTCAGCAACATAATGAAGTCAAACAATTTAACTATTGCGCGATTGAGATAATGTGCGAACATTTTTTTTTGTTTGGCGATAAGAAATATTATGACGTTGTCTATACGATTGAAAATACGTTTTGCTTTGAGCTGATAATATGAATGATAATAATCGATGTTTTTATCGCTGCTACTTCACAAATTTGTGAATGACTTTGTTGTTGACTGATACTACTATACAACAGTCGTATGATTGTGACAAATTGAGAAAAATTACATATTTGCGGAATAGATCAACAATTTACCCCATATTGGCTTATTTTCGCGATTATTGGTTTACAAAAAATATTTTTTTTTCATTATAACCGGAAAAATAATAATTCGACGGAACGATTTAAATTTCCGTCGAATTATTATTTTTTAATCCATACCATTTTTGTATACTTTAAGAACAGCAAGCACGGCAGAGGACAAGT
Organism: Nephrotoma flavescens; assembly: GCA_932526605.1. Classification (NCBI taxonomy): domain Eukaryota; kingdom Metazoa; phylum Arthropoda; class Insecta; order Diptera; family Tipulidae; genus Nephrotoma; species Nephrotoma flavescens. Next base: position 113,639,018 of record OW052222.1, read on the forward strand.
AATGTATGTCAATAAGTTTATTTATAGAAGATCATTTAGGAATTATCTAATGCTTTACTATCTCCAAGTATACAGAAACCCAAAAGTGTAACTCTAATATTATCCGCAATTATGATTCGATTTTGAAATAAAACATATTTTTATTTATTATTTTATGAATTTTATTATGTTTTTGTAAAAATATAGTCAAGTATTGCAATCTCTTGATGTAAAACAGAAAACCTAAGTAAAGCTCAAGGAAAGATTAACTTATGGTATCCTGAATTCGAGTTTTTTGCATAGAAATTTTGTAATTAGAACTGCATCGTTCAATGTTATTTACCTTTATATCCGGATACCAAATAGACGTGAATGTCTTTTCTAGTTAAATAAAGTTCAGTTCAAACTTTACGAAAATATTTCGATTCTCTCAAATGACTTTAAAGTTATTCGCTTTCTGTTTATGTAGGACTGTTGGGGATTACAGTACAGATATTATGTTAGGATGATATCATTTTGTTAGTAGGCTCGTCCTCTATTAATTGGTTTCGAATATAAGGTTCCAAATGATGAACCCTTACATAAATTTATATTATCCTTCCGATTCTGCACATAGAGGACTATGGACAAATTATGTACTTCATACAAAAGCATATTGGGTTTATTAATACCACCGATCGTAAAATCTCTTTTGCATCCTGCCTCTTGTGGGAACGTAATACTCGCGATTCAAATATCATACAGCTGTATCCTATGCACTGCTTGTTCCATTACTTACACCAGTTTTTTTATATGTGATGAAGAAAACCGATCTTTTGAAATTTGACACAAAAGAGGCTGAGACAAAAGCTTTTTAGACGATCTTTTACTATATCTGCCACAATTTAAAATTTCAATAAATAATTTAAATTTTACTCCCGGAAAATGTTGAAGAAAATTTCAATATTCGTTTTCCACAAGCTGTCCACGAGAGTTTTACAATGAGCACTCATATCGCGCATTGTGTCTTATTTGGACTTGTGCTAAACTATTAATAAAGAATATTTTGTTCTTAAAAATATGATAAGTTTTGAAAATATTTTTTTTAAAATTACCAGACTACCAGACATCAAAAAATACCAGTATAAATATTCTGATAGAACTTCTGATATATTTATCAAAACACACAGTAGAATTTCCGAGCGAATACAAAATACCTTACTTATTTCGGAATTGGAAAATAAAAATAAAAACCACTTATACTCCTACTTCCATAATTTAACATTTAGAGTTAACCAATGTCTAGGATAACGATAACATCCAGTCTATCCAAAAAAAAATCCGTTTTATCTTAGTTTTTCTTTCTTGGTTACATCGAAGGAATAACTGAAAAAGAATTGAGAGATAAAAAAGTAAGGCAAAATGTTTAAAAGATTCTTGGAAATAGATACAAAGTATTTTTCCATTTTCATTTTTTTTTCCTGTGGATTCGGATTTCGGATATGAAATTTAAGTGCTTATTGATTTTCAGTTTTGTTATAAATTGCACGAATTACATCAAAAATGGGGAAGAAAAATGAACTGGGTGAAAAAAGTTCGAAAAATATATTTTTACATAACGTTTCATTTTATTCTTATTTTTCGTCTTCGGCTATTTATTTTACATACAATTTATACATATACATAAAATACATTTTATATTATTATATGTTGTCCGGGAGTAATGAAATTGTACGTTGGTTCTTAGAATTACAACATACGAATTATTTTTCGTTTGCTAGTCTTTTTATGTTTGGGTTATAATTTACTGTAAATTGGCTTTTTGTATTTGATAAGTCCTTCGAGGTTTTCGTATCGAATATAAGATGAGTGTATGACTACGGCATATTTTACATAATATACAAACCATATTCATGTTAAGAAAACAAAGTTAATTTAATACTATTTTTTTCATTGGAATACTAGTTTGATCTAATATATACGTTACGTGCAATAGTTGTATTCCCTTGAAATTTTAAGTTTTTCTTACAATTTAGTTTTTAGTAGCCTTGCCTTTTCCAACCGTGCATGTCCCTACTGCCGCGCCCACTTTCTCCTTATATATACAAGTAGGTCAAGATATTTCCATTTAACTTTATGTGTCTTCGTTATTTATGTACATACTGTGTTTTGTTTTTCATTAACAAAATGACCTATTTGTGTTAATATTAACGTTTTTGACTACTCATTTCGTAACGGAAAAATCATAAGATTTTTATACAAAATGGTAATCTTATTGAACTTAATTTTTTTTACAACGCAAATTTTTTTTATGTTTCTTTTCTATTTTCATTGTTCAATTTAAATAGTTTTTCTGGGCATTTAAAATGTAAGAATCGGGGGCTACCAAATTTTTAGTTTAAGCTCATGTTAGTAACGGCGAATATAAGAAAGACCATTGTTTTAATGTTGTACGTAGTACAAAAACTTATCGTAAAATAATAAAACGATTCCTAATATTAAAAAATCAAATTAAAAAAGTTTAGCGCCGTTCCTAATTATTGATATTTTAATAATTACTCGTCGTTAAAAATTAATTTAGGAATAAATATCAAGCTTAGCACATTGAAGAGTGATGAAAAGCATAAATAAAAAATGTGAATTCACGTCAATGTGTTAAGTAAAAATATGTAGTGTCTTTTTATACATAATAGGACTAATATTCCAAAATCCTTAAAACGAATTGAGAAACACTGATGAAGCGAACTTTAAGAACTATTCACGAGATACCTGTGGTTATATTCTTAGCTGATAAAATACTCAAAACCAACGCATAACATACTTTATAAATATATAAATCAACTTCGCGACCAAAGAGAAATTGGATGAGGATTTTTCACCAACGAAAAAAAAACAGCGATTGAATCAGCTCGCAATGCAACATATAAATGTAGTTTACTATTCAGAATTATTTTCTTCTTACCCAGCAAGTAAAAGCAACCGTGTAGAAGCACTGAAAAACAAACATTCATCAGAGCAACAAGCTGCATTAACTTTCCAAGAATTAATCTCCTTCCTGGCGCTTTTTGCCAATCGTGAGAATACTACCTAAGGCGTTTTCCTAGTGATACTTTAACATAAATACTATTTTAATACTTCAATTTACTAAAAATTACGATTAATTGCAAATAGTCGTAAAATTTATAAAATATCTGATATTTCTCTCAGACTAGTTCTAAAAGAAATTGAAACATTATTTTTAATTAATTATAAACCTATCCCTACCAAATGACTTCATAAAGTAACTTAAAACCCGGCTTTACAGTGATAATAAAACGATATATGATTGATTTAAAATCTTGGATCACCAACAACAATTTTCCGTACGTAATTTTAAGCAGCGTATTATATTTTTCTATATAAAACAAACTTAAAACATAAAATCGCGTGCTGCTAATTTTTAAATACAATTACATTTTTAGCAGATTTTATGGTGGAAAAACATCAGCCACAAGACTAATTATCTTATTATGAGGGACTTGCAAAGCGAACAGATTAAATACGCCATCAGGCGTCACTTATAAACGTATAAATCGAATAGAATTTACGAAAAAATATATTTGAAATACTAAAAAGGTCACTTACTTGAAATAGTTCACCATTTGATATAAACCCATCATTATCCATATCATAAATGCGAAATGCAAATCTTAGTTTTGATGATTTGTCACCTTTTACGCTAAATTGTGATACACCTTGAATAAATTCTTTAAAATCCACTTCACCATTCCCGTCCGCATCGAATATATCAATAACACGCTGCACTAATGGATTCTGTTGTAGTTCCGGTAATGACATAAATTCATCAACGCTCAGTGCACCTGAATTATCCAGATCAAGTTTACGAAATCTTTTACCAAGACGACGTATTTCATCCGCATCAACTGAAATTACAAGGAAAAAAATTAATTAAATTATTAATTTCAATCTTGGCTTTAAAGAATAATAAAAAAATAATCAATGGAAATGGCAGACCTTAATTATAAGCATAACAACAAATAACAACAAAAAACTTACTATAACCAGCAAAATAAAACTAAAATATTATATGTTGAAAATCTAATCGCAGTTCATACCGCAATTTTCATGTTAAGCCGTATTTTCATTTCATTTAACATTTTTCCATTGGTCGCTTGTGTGTGATAATGATATGGTGACGTGGTCGATAAAAGTAAATTTTGTATTTTGCCTCATTTTTTCGTTAGTAAATATTTTGTGCGTATCACATGCACACAGAAACAAACATAACCACCGAGGTATACAAAACAACGCGGATTAAGGAAACATGTGACCGCATGCGATAGAGTATTAATTTTACTTCAAGGGAGTATGAGCAATATTATGTACATACAATCGATCGATATGTCAAAAATTAAAATGTGTAGTTTTGTTCTTGCATCGAAATAAGTATGTCGAGTCACTTGTATAATATAACGTTTGTGTAGAATAAATACGCTGGTATTACCATAAAACATATTATTTACGATACGGTTAATATAAAACGCGGTTGGTATCCAAGCCAAATTTCAAAGAATTGTCTCAATTAAATTATGATTGCTATTATAATAATTTTTATGTACAATAAAATATTTTATTTTTAGAAAATTTTTATTTCTGAAGTTTTTGAAAACAATATAAATTTCATTTATTAAACAAAAAAAAAAAAAATACAATAACTAAAATATATGGAGACCAATGGGTTAGATTTTTCAAGGTTTAAAGTAATGAGTGAGCCATAATTAAGTAACCGGTTTCCTTGTAACTAAACTGCTGAGTAAATAAATGATAATTCATAAAACGTACGATTAGTTTCTATTATTTCCATCAATATACTGTGGTATCTCGGTATACTACCAGCCCGGTATACGACCTTTTTGGTTGAGGAAATTTTGCTCGATATACGACGCAAGATTCGGTACACTACTAACTTGGTACACGTCGCAAGATTCGCGACATAATACGTGCATGCGCAGAAATTTTAAAACAAAAATATACAAAAAATTTCATTATTAATTTAAACTTATTTTTTAACACATTAAAATAGTTTTACCCATATAAAATTTTAAACATGGGAGCGGATTAATTCTTTTTACATGGCTTCTTATGGGAAAGGTTGTTTCGGTATACAACTAATTCGGTATACTATGGAACGAATTAAGATCGTATACCGGGGTACCACTGAAATTCGTTTTGCTTATAAGTATGTGATAAATTAAGTTCAGTAAATTGCTATAATTCTAGCATAGATGCAAGCTTCGACTCGTTGCAATTTCCTTCTAGGCCAACAGCATATGATGTGGCGCAGTGTTTTGCTCAAAAGGTTGGCTATTTCTTGCCAAAGTAGGCTTTTATAGTAAAGTTGCGACACTGTTGCGATGATTGTCCATCTATTACATTTGGGCAACGATATTTTGACAGCAATGCTCTTTAAATGGAAACAATTTTCAAGAAATTCAATGCCAGGATTCACAAAGTTCTGGGAATCTGTTTATTTTACAAATTCAGTTTAGATTTGAAACTTTTTGAAAACAAATAAATGACGAGTTATTTATTCAAGCCATGTCGGAATCATGGCGTGGAGTTATACTTTGATAAGGATAAGAATGAAATAAACAAACAAAACAAATTGATGCTGGTGGTGGTGGTACTTAATTAGCAAAGTCCATTTCATATGAAATATTAAGCAATAAGTCACCATGTTCAGGGGGTTTGAAGTTCCACATATTTGAAAATCAATCACAACAATAAAACTATCACAACCAAAAACAGCATCCAAACACGCCACGTTGCTGTTATTATCCTCAAACACATAACGGCTATATAAATCCAAATACTTCTATCAAGGATTGCAGTAGTATTACTAGTTCGCTATCTCCCGATCCAAACGCCCTTGATAAAAGTATAAAAAAGTAATAGTTTCAATTTAAGTGTTTATTTTCTCGTGTCAAGCGTTGTCGCTATGTCTCGGGCGTGAAACATTAACAAATCCAACAAAGAAAATTATGGCAACTGATATGAATTCAAATGGCAGCCAGTAACGCTTTATTTTACGCTTAAATTACCCAAAATCGCACCAAGAGAGAGGATTTCTAAAACTGTTTCTAACAGGATTTCTTTAAATTCTTCTAATAAAACCACGACATATTAAAAATTACTGTCGTGATTTTATATTGATTTTATTTTAGTTAAAATTTAAGTAGGAGGTGAAAAATCCTGTTAGGTTTTTATATTAGATGGAGATGGTGGTGAAGAGTAAGTAACTAAGTAATAAATTATACAGATTGTTTACTAAATTTTCAACTATATTTCTATTCCTTTAGCGGCGTTTGGTTTTTATTTTTTCCTGCTTTGATATTATTAGATTTTACATAAATGAATTCGATTGATCGGGTTTGAATCCTCACCTTAGCAAATTCCAATTCTTTGCCGGTTTATTATACATATACAGTTATACACCTGTTAAATCTATTTTTCTAGGTCACCTGACTAACTTGGACGATTTTGGCTAAACCAACTAAACTAAATTAAAACTAAAAACCAAAAAGGTTTCAACTTGGACATCTATCTGACTTAAGTTGGGTGCTATTCTCTGGCACCAAAATTCAAATGTTATATACATAAGCAAACCTTCACTAGTTGGAGTAACACAAAAATGTTAAGAGTTAGGTTTAATGTATGTTTATAATGTACCAATTTACAATTTAGACACACAGTTGTACAGTGTATTGAAATTGTTAAAATTTATTATAAAAATAATGAATCTATGGGTTACGTTTCGCACATTGCGTCAAATTTGTCGTCAACAAAATCAACCTACAGTGCTTGCTATTCGTAAGATAATTAAAAAATTGGAGATAAATGGTAGTATTTGTGATGTTAAGAATCCATTCTGTCAAAAACGTAAACGTACTGCTGAAAATATCGATGCTGTGAACCAAAGTCTCGATGAAAATCGAGAACAATCAATTAGATGTCGTTCTCCAGAAATTGGATTTTCTTATGGCAGCACATGGAATATTTTTTATAAAGATCATGCGATATAACTCCATTGAACTTTTTCTTTGGGGTTATGTCAAATCATTGGTTTACTCCAATAAGCCACAAACATTCAATGTCGTTAAAACCAACATTATTCGTGTTATTGGTGAAATTAAACGCGGTGCGTACAGAAAGAGAAATGCGATAACGTCAAGCAACCACTGCTTACGTTAGTACAAAATTTAGGTGCCTGCATGGAGCAGCATAAAACTAATTGTAAAAATGGAAGAAAATGAGATCATCGATCACCATCTCACCGAAATGGCTAGGATTCAATTGACCATCCGAAATTAATTATGAAATCAATTGATCATGTAGCCTTAGAAATAAGGCGGACAAATTTATGAATGGGGATGTAGTTAGTGCCAGCAAAAAATAAATAAAATAAAAAGATATCAAATATCAAAAGATAAAGATTTTTCCAGATTTTATTCGAATGTGTGACAGTTATTGTACTGTGTGATGTTGTAATTATGATATTTTAATTATGTTGTTTTAGTTTATTTGCGATACGATTTCGCAACCAGCAGTCATTTATACTTCCCTTTTATTAGTACAATTATTTTATTTAGTAATTCTCATTAGTCATTCTTTTTCTTCGTCAATGTCTTCCTATTTATTGTTTCAAATGTACTGGTACCTAGTTCAAATTGCGAAGCTAAACTGTAACTAAAAGCCATTTTCAAATTAGAATATTTGGAAGAGGAATAATATCAAATTTTCGATAGCATGGGATATAAAACGAAAGTGAGAATAGAGCCACAGAGCAGCTTCTATTAGTTGGTGAATTCCTTAATTTTGTATTCATTTTAGACGTAATGCGCTCGATAGTGAAAAGTACTAGTACCTGGATTATTAATATGTAAATACTGTCTCTGATTTTTCTCTGGGAATAGGGGATTGGAAAAATATTTACCTATAAGTATGTACATAATTTATGTTTAAATTTAAGTTGTCGTTAAAAAAATTCTATTGGAAATTTTTCTCAAGGACAAATCTTTTAACGAGCTTAGTTCTTACTCTCTTTCGGTTGTTTTCTGATACCTTACTGGTCCTTCCATGACTTGTAAGCATATTTCCTGCGTACCAGATACCAGAACATCGGTTACTACCCGAATAATATTAAGTGTAATGTGCGATAATTTATTAAAAATAAAAACAAGTTATTTCTTTGAGTTTTGCAATAAGTATCCGTTATCGTGAAAGAATTTGGTTTGAAACTAAAAAAGAAAACAACTAGACAAAGAACAAAGAACAAAAAAGTGCCAAACCTTCTCAAAATGTACTAAAATCTACCTCAAAAACGTTGTTTAAATACCTAATATATTATGATAGAAAATCACGACAAGGAATAATATAAAAAGCATAATTTTCGTAACCTTGAGATTTTTCTTCAGATACTCGAAGGAAAATATTTAGAGCCCCAAACCAAATCTTATGTCGTTGAATAACATCAATTATTTTTTAAGGTAAAGTTCAAAAAAATTACACATCATTCTTTACATGTAACTGCAATAGTTTACATTGCAAACTGTCTATAGGATGACATCGAGAATCAACAGCTCAAAATTTTTAACCCAAAATAAAACATTGTATTTATTTATAAAGGTTAAACAAAAAAGAAAACTTCACCATCGTCACGATATAAAATAAAAAGGATACACACACAACAACAACAACCGTAGAAAAAATTAAATGAAAATCAATGATGGTATTTACGGCAAAGACAATTCTATTCCACATAAAACGAAATCAAATTACTTTTCTGTTATATGAATATTGCAATATAGCCCCCATTTGGGGTATATTTTGTTTTACTTTCGGATATTTGTTAAAAATTTGTATTATAAAATAATGACATAATCTTTTGCAACATTGTATAATCATCGGCAGACATTTGGGAATTGAGAAGTTTACGATCTATGTACGGTCATTGGTAATTTGTACTGTAAATAATTAATAAACTGTAAAGTAGAAATTGACAATGCGTAATAGTTGTTACCAAGCAGAAGTCGAACTATTAACTCTATCACACCCTTTTATCGCCAGTTCCCAAATGTGTATCGGGTTTGGTTAACAAATAATTATTTATATAATAAAATATTTCAAATTCTCAAGTGATACATAATTTTTAAAAACAGTTAAAATTCATTTTCTTCGTGTTCTTCCAACTTTGCGTAAAACTTAAACCAACTTATATGTACGTGGACTGCCAGCGTATTGTAATAATATAATTTTTTATCATAACCATGACGCGATGAACTCTAGCGTCCTCAAATGATGCTACACACACTTAGAAAATTATTCTCATGAAATTTTTGTTTTCCGTTTTCTTTTTTAATTGTCTGTTCTATAATCACTTTACACCAGTGATCAAAATTACTGCAAAATCAGTTTAGGCTCTCACAAATGTTGGAGACAGAAAAAGATAGAAGTCCAGAGAATTTAATGTTGAACACCGAACACTAATTTCTTAAACTTGGTGCAATAGCAAAAAAGCCTTTCTCCAAAATTGTTTATTTTAATCTTAACATTACTTTAGGCCGTTATTAAGTCGATGTGAGTACAAGATAGCAATGTCATCACTAACTACTGTTGCCGGTTTGTACATGAATCTGAGTGTGACTGGCACATATACGCTTTTTGCTTTACAACTCTAACTTGCAGTTTTCTTTATTCCGATAATTTCAAAAAAACAACAAACATTAGGATATCAGGCAGACCTTACCTTAATCGTCTCTTATCCGATACTATTTATTCATCATTTATCTTTACTTAAAATGTGAACGTATACTACCTTGCCTGAAAAGTCCCGGGCCTAGTTCGCCACTAATGGTAAACCCTTATTATTTTTGCGAAGCGCCAACCTTAAAAATAAAATCTGAAGTTTCATAACAATCTGTCAAGTAGTTGGTGCTTGAGAGTTATTTGCACGTCAATATCTCAGTGATTTTTTAAACAATAGAAAAAAAACGAATTTCGTATTCTCATCAAACATTATTATTTAGGATCCAAAAGACTAATGGTGCCTTCACGGAACGAGATAAAAAAAGCTGGATTATTTATTTACCAAATTTTGCTAAAAAAATTTGTGTACGGCTGGCATGCGAGTCATATCGCACATCCTCTAAAAAATGTCTAGTTTTGAGATAAATGCATTTTAAATTGCTAACGCTACTGTGATGCTAATATTATTCATTTTATAAAGCTAATAATGAATAATCTCAGTATCATAGTAGCGTTAGCAATTTAGAAAAAAATTAAAATGCATTTGTGTTGACAGTTTTTTAGAGGATGTGCGATATGTTTTCTGTTGTGCATATTTTTTGTTTACAGTTTCTGCTTTGCTTGCGATTAGTTGGGCTTTTATTTTAATTTAATCGAATAAACGTTTATTTTGGGATTACATATACATACTCATATTTGGTTACAGCCCAAAATAAAATTCTTGGTTCTCACCCTAATTGTTTTTCTGGATTTCTTTGCGAACGCCTGCATTTCAAATTATTTTCATACAGCCTTCATCATAATGTCATCGCTGATATCTTTATCTCTACTTCACTAAGATGTTTTTATAGCTCGCTCGTCGTTGCTCCTCGCTTTTCTAACGATTGAATAATTTTCCGGTCTGCTCTGGGCGTTACCTTGCACATCCCCTTACAGTTTCTTCTCTTGGTCTCAAAATGTACCCCCAGATTGAAGTATCTTTGCCAAATTACTTACTGATGATCAAGAAAATTTTCCGTTTTTGCGATCTCGCGCTATGAATTGTTTTTTGTTTTTAATAATGCTCCGATAGCATGTTTTTTCACTGCTTAGGTCCTTTTTTCGACCCATTTTAGAAAATAAATGTTTCATTCTAGACTTTCCAAACACACACACACACATACACACACACTCGTTAACAGTAAATACAAGTTTTTTAACTAAATGGTACTAAAAATCACTCAACGTAGATTATTTCTTACTTTAGCTCAGTCACAAAATTTCGAAAAGCACCTTGTCGAACCGCGCGTCAAACATAACATGAGAGGTTAAACTAAAAGTAAAATATCCATATTGATCTTTTTAGTCCTTTTTCAGGTAACAATTTTGTTGTGACCGTTTAAGAATGTTGTAAAATAATCCTAAAACAACAACAGATGCGATCCTAAATGCATTTTATTACTTTGAAATATTTTAAAATATAAAACAATAGCAGAAATTAGGAATTTCCAAAATTTTAATAGTGTCTATACTCCAATAAACTAACAAATTCATTCGAAAAATGTCATAAATAAACAACAACAACAAATATTTGAGCAAACTTGTTGCTCATACTTCCGGTTATTTTTGTTACTATGTTGCGTTGAAAAGATAAATATTTCAACTAAACCGAGATAAAATTTGGCGGGACTTAGTTGAATAGGAAGATTTGAGAAAGAGTTGGATAAAAAATATCCCGTTCCGTGAAGGCACCATAAAGAAACGAAAGAAAAGTTCGATAAGTATTATGACGCATCTGGTCCATCGAATATAACAGTCAAATGGTAGATGCTAGAGATAAGATTGGTCGTAGGAAACAAAAGACTAACATCTATCCGCAAGGCCTTCTGAAGAGACTACGCCCGCAATGATTAAAAAAGGGTTAAGCATGCGGAAATAAAATTAGAAGATATGGTATTTTCTTAGAAATGCATGTTGGGAAATTCGATTTAAATAACATGTCTCGAAGAATTTTAACAAACAGCAAATAATATTAAAAAAAATTTAATCGACTAAATTTAAATTCAATGCAAGGAGAGCTTCTCTGGAATAATTTTTCGGAAAGCAACGAATTAGTTTTATAATATTTCTAATTCAACGAGATACTAGTATTAAGACTATGAAAATAACACACGGAGTGCAACAAATTGATTACTTTTATTGGATATTTTTTTGCTGATCATTAATTTTGTAGTTTTTGTCTTCAAGATATAATTATTGGTACAAACACATAAACGTATAACATCGTTTGTGATACCGCCTTACCATACGCGTTCTCTTATAATTTCTCCATTGTGTTGTAAGTGTAATGATAATATATTTCAGTCGTACTATGTAAATTGGGCGTAATTGATTTTCTTTTCCTAAATTTTATTACTTCTTCGTATTATATTGTTATTAATTTTTGTCGGAAGAGAAATCTCTTGAGAGAAAAAAATGATAAACCCAGGGGCATGGATCTTTGGTGAAAATATTTAATAATCGTGTGATTTTGATTGATTCGTATTACATGGAATCTTAAGAATATTAAGTTATATGACAGAATTTGAATGTATTTTTATTGCTTGTTGTAAAAGCTTTAAAACAAACTTTTAACTTATTGATGTTCTCTAGATAAATACTTTAAACGTTTTTTCAATTTTCATTCTGAAAATCATAAAAATAGTGATTATGTTAAATATTCGTAATGTGTACCTTTCAATATGAATGGAAAATGAATAGTTTAGAAATATTATTTGCGAACACATAGGGATTCAAAAGAAGAAAAAACGAAGAAAGATAAAAATATAAACAAGATAGACCTATTTATTCAGGAAACCGGAACCAATGATGAAATTAAATGTCATTAATAAAGAAGCAAAGTAGAGAAAATTAATTTTCTTTAAATATCGCCAGATGTCAATAATTGATTAACAGGTGGAATTATATTGAATTTCCTGAGAATGTTTCCTAGTCATCGCAGATATAAAAAACATTTGTTCTTTTCGAATGTTAATTTCATTTGATCATAATTTAAAGAAAAGTATATAATTGAATGGGGCTTTTTGATGGCTTTGAAATGATAGGGAAAGTAATTATATACAACTAATTTTATTTTCACTATTAAATTTGGTTTTTATTTTTATCTCGAGAAGAAACAATTTTATTGGCCCCAGGATTTAGAATTTGTATTATAAACATAATATAAATATATATTAATATGTAAATAGATTTATAGTTGTTATATTCTCGTTGGCCAATTTTGTTAAGTTGCTTTGCTAGGTAAATGCTTTCTGCAACCCACAAAAGCTAAAAAGTTTATCTAGAACGACCGCATTATACGTTCGTCTTATTCATGAGTTGTGTCTAGAAATTATAAATGAGTATGAGTAAAAAAACAACAAAAATTCTCAATTACGACCTCCCAAAAACCGTTTGACGTCATAAGTCAAAACTAGTAATACTTAGATAATTGACTCTTCGATCCTGTTGATTCGACCACATATCTTAAGAAGAAATTATGCATGGACCCCTAGTGTATTATTTATTCGTTTAATAATTATAATTTTTGAGTCTCCATGATGTCTAAGTATTGCGTACTTAGTTGTTTTGATGATACGGATCGTTTAAATTATGTTCACGTATTTTTTGTTGTTTCTCGTTTCTGTGTTTATTTTTCTTTTAAGATAATTAAAAACAATAATTATGGAGCAATACTTAACCAAAACGGCCACAATATCAACTGAGGTCCTCATATGATGTTGGCAACAAAAAGACACCGTTATCAGGTTGAGGTAAGTTTAAATTTTTTCAGAAAAATTAGATAACAAAACAATCGACCGTTACCTTTAAGGGGCTAGACTTCATCATATTGGGCCCGATTCAAACAAATTAATTTACTTTTATTTTCTTATATTATTCCTTTATTAAAATTAGGTTAACATTTTGAGGAATATAAGAGATAAGTTTGCGTAAAACAGAAACGAAATGTATGTATATCGAGTAGGTTTGGTTATAGAAATGAAATATAGAAGAAAAGTAAAATGGAAGATTAGGATTAAATCAGGCCTAATAATACGATACCGCTTACTAACTTACCTTTTTTCTAAAAATAATGGTTCGACTATGATGATTATGGAAACCACATTTTCAGAGACTACTTTGGGTTCAAGTATAACAATAAATAATTATAAAAGAAATGAAAATCAGTATCACTAAATAAATAGACACAACTTAATCGGGCTGTTTAATAAATCCTGGTTAGTTTTTTTCTAAATGTATTGAACCCTACCTCCCCCCCCTCCCCCGCCCCATCCAAACATATCTCTTATCAAAATAATTCCCACTCAATTTGGAATCAGATCGAATCAGATAGTTAATAAAAATCTATGAACAAATTTTGGTTTTCACTAAACTATAAGAGGTGCTGGTTTTAAATCCACTTGAAGGTTCTATCACGATAAAGTTTGATCTAAAACGCATATGTTTGCAAAATGTCATTTTAAAATTACTTTTGTGTCAAAAGCATTTCGCCTTTTCCCATATGTAAAACAGACCAATTTGCCACAGAATCTCGCAATACTACTCGTAATTGTATGTAATAATCCTAAAACGGCGATCAGTTCAATTTAATATTTTTATTTCGACGGTCCTTATAAGTAGCTTTTGAAAAATTATCGTTTAATTATTTGACATTCCGATAAAATTTTAACACTATAATTATCTAATTATGGTGAAGATTTTCCTTTATACTAAATCATGAATTGAAACTCAAATTAAATGTTATATTTGGAAAAGAACGGAAACACTTAACGTCACGTGGAAAATAAATAGAAAAAGTAACATAGTATCACTTAAAGATTTTCGATTCGTTTTCACATTGACTTCTCTTTCATATGTTACGTACTTACGTATGTATAAGTAAACAAAAATAAAATCGTACCTGTTTTACTCTACACATAGCTACGTATATTTATTTTTGTTTTCGAAATTTCTATTTGTCCGACATTAGAAAATGTTCGCTTCTCTTATAAAAATATTGTATCTTGTTTAGATACGATGAATATTAACACAATGATATAATAGCGGCCTTTTTGTAATTTTATAATTAAGACAATAAAAAACGATTAATTAACAATATATTTTCTTACTAAATAAGTAGACATTGGCTCTCTTAAATATTTGTATGTGCGAGTCTTGAGAGATATTTTCGATACACTAAAACGAAGACGTTTTTTATTGTCAAATTCAACAAGTATTACGTTTACTTGTTGTGTTGCCTTTGCCGCTGTTTTTCTTATGCGAGAAGTTGTTAGTGTAGTATATTTTTATAAAATAAAATGAAAATTGTATTTTTTAACGCGAAAATTTATTTATAGAAAAATAAAGTAAAAAAATAGTTTTTATTTAACAAAAAAAAGATAATAATAAAACACCTTAAATGCCAATGCAATATGAAAATATATATAAAAAAAAGAAAATTTATACAACAACACACACATTTATTTTTTTTTTAATTTGTGGTGAGAGGCACCACCTGTTGGAAAAATTTCGTGTGTGGAAATATATTATTTGCAGTGGCGTGGCCGTTAAATTCCTTTCATATCAAGCGAGAAGCAATGTTAAATGATAGGCCACGTCTATGTAAGGTTTATTATTATTTGAGAGTTGAGAAATGATGAGTTGAATGATTGATGCTTAGTCTAAAAAAAATAATTTTTGAATTTGAAATTTTTCAAATTGTATTGTGATTTCAGTTCAGAAAGGTCTAATTCAATTGTTCGAGAGGTTTGTTGCGAATTATTTTGCAAATGTGTTTCGAAAAATTGCAACACTCAAAAGAGCACGCATTTTAATCAATAATTATAAAATAGATAAATTGACACGGCTATACTTATGCCATCAAAATTTTACATAGATAACTGGGGATGTCTTGTTTATACAGGCGTTACATTCGTCGTTTAGAAAGTCGAATAGTTAATTTGCTGAAATAGAATAAATGAAACTTGTTATTAGGGATATAATTTTCAATAATTCTGATTAGTTTTTGAAAAGTCTCAATTTTACTGAACCCCTTCAAAATCTATTTATTTAATAAATTCATTGACCAGCTATTGTAACTAAATACATTTTTTTTTTTAATTTTGATTTTTAACCAATTTAAAGTTTATACATTTGTAAAATTTGGCCGCCGTATTTCAGCACAGTCATTGAAATTTAGAAGTATGTTGATATTTTTTGTTTGAAAAATTAAAAATAATTTTAATAGTGGGATTGGCTAATGTTAACAATGATATGAAACACGTGGTGAACTGGGTATAATACAAAATATCGTATGATGTCACTAAAATCAGTTTTGTTAAATGTTAGGATTCTATTTGACAATTGTTCGCGTATGCGCGATACACTGAAAAATAAAATTTCGGATCCAGCTTCCTAGGAGTTTTAGGTTTTTGTAGAATGGAAATATTTTTTTATTTATGTACTCGTATGATATTTACAATTAAACAATTCCAGTTTGCTAGCTGTTCGAGCTGTAGGACGTTTTAAGTAGTTATTAAAATAGGCATGAATTGCGATAAGAAAATCATTATTAGTAAGTAAAATAAAGCACGAATACGAATAATTATTGACCTTGGCTCGATAAAACGAATAGCGGGAGTAAAAAGTCATCCAGATATTTTGAGATATCAAGTTTTGTTCAGAAAAGTAAAGCTGTTCCAATCCCACATAGTGTCCTAAAATTTGCTGATATGAATGATGGTCGTACAATTCTTTTTGATATGATATGCTGGTATCCTATAACTGAATGACTTGAGCCCAAGAATTGTATCAACCTGAGACACGATTCGGTGATCGAACTGAGGTCTGATCAGGTTATTTAGTTCTATGGCCTAAGTGTGGGATAGCAACCACTGAAACCTAACCTAATCTATTTAATTCTACAGATTAAGGATATGTGATGTATTAATTTAGAAATAACTATTGTTTTGTATTTATCAACAATACTAAATAAAATTTGCAATTCATTTGCATTCATTTTCTTTTTTTTAAATCCATTTTGACTTTCTAAAACTATTAAAACGTCTTGAAAATTGAAATGTCAAAAAATCAAAAATAATAACCATTTTCCATACTCTCTGTTTTAGACACCAAAAACAGTCCGATTAATCCGACGATTAATCTTCAAACGTTGATAGCAGTATGAAACAGATTGAACCATTTGCACACGTCGAAGTGAGAAAACAAATAAATTCACTTCGGTTTCTTTTATAATACATACTCTGCATATTTACCCCCACTTATTTTCTTGTTTATCAATTTCATTTAGAAAAATTTCTATTTCAATTTTATCAGTCTGGAGATTTCATTTGAGGTGTGAGTTGAGGCAGAATCTACTTAAATATATATTTAAGTAGAATCTGGTTGATGTGTAAAATATTCATTGTACATGGTATGATGTTTATTTTACAATTATTTCAGATGGATAGTACATGGACAATGAGTATACAAAATTAAAAATATGTAGTTGTATCTGCGAGTGTGTATACTTGGTATATACAACAAAACATAAAAATAAAAAATATTGTTTCCAGTTAAACAGTTAAGTTAACGTAGGGGAAACAAACCCGATTTTTCGGTCTGCAAAAATACGAAAAGCATGGAATTAGGTGCATCAATTTGAAGTAAAGATTGAGCGATCTAATTATAAGCTGTTTATGCGCTCATTGTGCGCTGATTTGTATTACTGGGACTATCCTCGGTTATAAAATCGAGCTTAAATAACGAAAGTCATCTTCGATATAGAGCGCACTGGGCATAGCATTTAAATAAAACACCGACTAGGCGCACTATTCGTTTACATAGGCTATATTTTAAAAAAAATCCACTGTGTGGTAAAAATCAACGTTTCAAACTGATCAAGAAATCTATAAAAAAATCTACTTTCGCGAAGTAAATGAGATACTTAAGAACTAAGAGACTTCTAAGGAAAATGCTTAGGTTTCATCTTATAGAGCAGGATATCTAGAGGTAACCCATCAACCATCATTCTTGGCATAACTTTCAACTAAATATCTGAAAGGCTGTCTTAAGTTAGATAATATGGAAATACTACTGCCAAACTATAATATGTATAACAATTACTTACATAATAAAATATTTTCATTTATTGGGAGTAATTCTTGTTCAAAAATCGAAGGGCCATAGTATAAGGCTTGTACCAAAAAAACCATAGGAAACATCAGAAAGTTCTGGATTTTAAGTTTGGAAAGTTCCTTGGTTTGCTATTTTTGTCTATCGTTTTGTTTTAAACTATGGTGTTCCTCGAATTTTTGATGAGGTACACCACCAAAAATGAGGTACACCACCAAAGTACCATGTTATGTAAAAATAGGGATTGTAATACCGGGATCTTGAATAAAGTAAATACTAGGAGCTTTTTAGCTTAATTAGCTCCCGCAAGCTTCTTCCGAATTTAATATGTTTTTTTAGTCAAAAAATCCGCATTTCGTACTTGTACACCTGGCATTTACGAAAAAAAACGATTAAAACCAAGAAGATTGTAAATTAAGTTTCAAACAAAAAACGGGCAGATCATTTTTCTAAATTTTACTAAAACTTTATTTTACCCAAATTTGGCATCTATTCAGTCCAGGCAGCTTGACTATTCGAAAAAAAACTTCATACTTAAACTTTTCCATTAATTGGGACATTCCTTTACGGAATTGGACAATCCTTTCTTAAAAAGAGGGATGGTGTCAAGATCACCTATAAAACCGTCTACCACAAGTTCTGTTAAACGATCGTTGTCAACTCCAATGCTGAATATCGAGCCAGAAGTGGTAAACAAGCCGATAAATAAACTCTCAGAACATCACAGTAGTGACACAAGCATTAAAGAGAGCACTAAACGCAATGTTCAATTGACGCAAACTGGCATCGATCGCTATATTACAGTAAAACGGAAAAGGGATAGTCCAAAAACAGAAAACGCACTGATAAGTAAGAAATCAAACGTTGTAAATTTCAAATTACTGCTAAACAACCGATTTGAAAAGTTCATCGAAAATGATGCGGAAGAAAACCAAACTGTAAATGCAAATACGCAAGAACAGGCTATTCGAAAATACAAGCCACCTCCAATCTACTTACGCGAAATCGATACGCACAAGGTGGTGCAAGAGCTCAAATCAAGCGTGCTAACAAATGGGAAAACTTTTCACGTAACAAATTTACTTCGAGGCAAAATACACGAAGTAAAAATTCAAACGCATGAAGTCAACGACTATAGAGAAGTCATTAATTATTACGATGCTCACAACAGAAACTATTATACATACCGATTGAAGTCTTCAAAAGGTCTTTCTGTCGTTATTAAAGGCATCGATGTCCATGTTGAGACAACCGAAATCGAGGCTGCACTTGTTGAAGATGGATTTAAGATACAGAATGTATATAGGATCATGAACCGCTTGAAGCAACCACAACCAATGGTCAAAGTTGAACTGGACCCATCCGAAAGCATTTTGAAAAACTAAAGTACCTCTTACACAGACGCATAACTGTTGAAGAACCAAAGAAAAGGTTCGGACCAATACAGTGTTTAAACTGTCAAGAATATGGTCACTCAAGGACATATTGCAAGTTGATATCAGTGTGCGTCGTATGTGGGGAGTTGCACCAAACCAAAAGTTGCCCAAAACCAAAGAACTCTACAACTGAAAGGAAATGCAGCAATTGCGGTGGAAACCACACCGCAAATTACCGAGGATGCCCAGTCTACATAAATATTAGTCAATTATCACGTCCCAGGAGGCAGTATAAAACTACAGCAGATGCGCAGAATAATATACCTCCGCATACGCCAAATGACTCTCGTTCGCCCAGAACACCAACCAGCAAACCAACATACGCAAGCGTTCTTCAAGGCGAATCCTCAAATGTTGAACCTCCCCTGAATAACTGCATGCAACTGATGATGCAGTTAATGACAACAATGCAAAATATGCTACAAGCAATGCTGCAAAATCAAACTACTATGATCCAGAATGTACCGGATAAGGCACGGTTGTGAACTGGCTGCTTCGTCAATCACCACTTAAAACTGTTTAAAATTGGTTTTCCACTTTACACCAAAACTTCAATTTATTAATTTTATATTTTTTATAATTTTTATTTTTGGTTGATTTGATTGAATTTACGCTGGTGGTTACGATACAAGTAAGTAAAATCTGACTTTTATACAAAACAAAAAAATACTAATAGACAGTTCCGCTCGAAATAGTATTGCTTGTGCGCAAACCGTATACACCCAAATTTGACATTAAACTTCTGCAGAGGCAAGACCATTTCGAGCAAGCACAAATGTCAATCAAATTTTGGAGTATAAAGTTTTAGTATGCTCCAAACATACCGCCGACGTTGAACCGAAAGTTCAAGAAACTGGTAGCAGCACCAATTTGGTTATGGGCCGTTTGAATATTCCAGCCTTTGCCTGGATGGAAGCTACTCGTACTAGTCCATCTTGTCCCGGATGTATTTGTTGGATTTTGCCTAATGGCCACTGGGCTGGCGGTGTATTATCATCACGCAACAACACTATGTCACCTGGTTTTAAATTCGTATGTTTGTGTTGCCACTTGGAACGATTGTGCAACGTGGTTAAATATTCGTGTCGAAAACGCTTCCAGAAATGCTGCATCATATATTGGATGTGCTGCCAGCGTGTCAATACATTTTGTTTCGTCGTGGTATGATCTTGATCGGGTGGTAACGCCATGGAGTGCCCGATTATAAAATGAGCTGGTGTGAGCATATCGATATCGTCTGCACTCGCTGGTAACGAACAGAGCGGACGAGAATTTAAAATGCCTTCGATTTGCGTCAATAGTGTTGTCATTTCCTCAAAGTTCAATACGGTATTACCCACGACTCGTCGTAAATGGTACTTTATTGACTTCACCGCTGATTCATATAGCCCGCCGAAATTGGGCCCAGATGGTGGTGAGAAGTGCCATCTTGTTTGGTAATCTAATAAAAAGTTTGAAATAAGATTATTATGTTGTTTTGATCGGTTAAGGTTATGGATTTCATGCAATTGGTTTCTAGCACCGACAAAATTGGTGCCATTGTCACTATACATATCTGAGCATAGTCCTCTCCTGGACATGAATCGTTTCAGCGCCGCCAAAAAGGCGCTGGTGGATAAATCACTGACCAGCTCAATATGGACGGCCTTGCTGCTCATACATACGAAAATGGCAACGTATCCTTTATGCAATTTGGACCGCCGGCCTACCATCGACCGAAGTGTAATAGGCCCAGCGTAATCAACCCCCGTTTGGTTAAAGACATATTTTAGATTCACTCGTGCAGGTGGCAAATCTCCCATCAGTTGATTCAGTCTTTCAGGCTTGTATCGCGTACATTGGACACAACGATGAATGTGTTGTCGAACCAAATTTTTACAATTGAGGATCCAATATCGTTGCCTTAATGTGGCCACCATCAATGATTGTGCTGCGTGCAGATATTTGGTATGGGTGTCACTGATGATCAGATCGGTAATAATGTGGTTCGCGGGTAGTATGGTCGGAAACCGTGCGCTATACTCGATGTTTGCATGTTTATTGCGACTACCAACTCGTAAAATTCCATGCTCATCTATAAATGGATTCAAGGCCAGTAATTTACTATTCTTTGGTAACGATTTCTGGTTTTTAATGCAGGACCATTCCGTAGCCAAACCATTCTGCTGTACCCACTTGAGAATAACATTGGTCGATCGCTCATATTCGTTGACCGATAATATCGTCGATTTGGGTTCCTTTTCTCTAGCCTTTCGAATATTATTGAGAAACTGATACAATCGCGCAATGATTCGTACGAGCTTGGTGAATGTTGAATATCTCGGTGCTAAGTTTTCCAGGAGGTTGTTGGTTGTAATGGTACTTAGGCCCTGCGTCGTTATTGGCCGTTCTTCGTTGGTGCGGTGATTTGGTTGACATAACTTTTCCTGATTCGGCCAAAATTCTTGATCTCGCTGCAACCACTCGGGTCCTTTCCACCACAGGCCGAAGTTTTGTAGCTTAGATGGTATAATGCCGCGCGAGGCGCAATCAGCCGGGTTTTCGGTGGTCGGTACATAGCGCCAATTGACTCGTGATGTGGATTCTAGGATTTCTGACGTTCGATTTGCTACATAGCTTTTCCAACATCTTGGAAGAGAGGATAACCACCACAATACATTTGTTGAATCGGTCCAGTAGAAGACCTCAATATTTTCGACTTGCAATGACTCGATCACTGTTTTCATCAGCCTGGTTAGCAGTAAGGCAGCGCACAGTTCCAAACGTGGAATCGAAAGGTGCTTAATTGGTGCTACTCGAGTTTTTGCACAAACGATATTGGTCCGGAAGGTCCCATCTTCGGCTTTGGTTCTACTATATATTACAGCTGCATAAGCGAACTCGGAGGAATCAGAAAATCCGTGTAATTCGAACGGTTCACTCGCAGTACTTAACCATCGTGGATTTGAAATTGCATCTATATGGTTTAACTCTTGCCGAAGCTCGTGCCATTTCTTCGAAATACTGGTTGGCAATGGATCGTCCCAATGTAAATCTAGTAGCCACAAAGATTGAAATAAAATTTTAACTATAATTATGGATGGTGACAACCATCCCAGCGGGTCAAAAATTTTAGACGCCTCAGATAGTAACTCGCGCTTCGTCTTTGCCATTACTCCAGTGGACAAAACTTTAAAGTGAAACGAGTCAGTCGTTGGACGCCATTCCAGGCCTAGCAATTTAATTGACCGCGATCCCTCGGAAATTTCGATTGGTGAGACTTCTTGGCTAATCTGAGGTACATTTTGAAGCACTACTGGGCTATTTGAGGTCCATTTTCGTAAATGAAATCCTGCGTCCTGTAATAATTGAATAATCTGAGCTTGGAGTGCTGCAGCTTCGGTCTCGTTATTGGCCCCTGACATTAAATCGTCGATGTATATGTCTTGTCTGATTACTTTCGACGCTCTCGGAAACGTGGTAGAATTGGTATCGGCTATTGTGGTTAAAGTTTTAGTGGCCAAGTACGGTGCTGAGGCTATACCATAGGTTACGGTCAACAGCCGGTAATCCTCGATTGGTGTGTCTGGAGATGCTCGCCACACGATTCGTTGGTAGTCTGCGTCTTCCCTATCGATCAATATCTGGCGGTACATCTTTTCAATGTCGCTGGTGAATACGATAACATGCTTCCGAAAACGAACGAGAATCGCGAACAAGCTGTCTTGGACGGTAGGCCCTACCATTAGGTTGTCGTTTAGCGACACATTTGTCGTAGATTTCGCCGACGCATCGAATACTACCCTGACCTTCGTAGTGGTACTGGATTGCTTCACAACTGCATGATGCGGCATGTAATATGAGGGTATTGGTTTGTGGGATGATTCGTTGGGATCAATACGTTCCATGTGACCTAGCCTTGAATATTCGCGCATAAAATCCGTATATTCTCGTTTAAGTTCTGGGTTCCTGGTTAGTTTGGCTTCAACCGCAAATAATCGTTTAATGGCTCGATCTCTCGTATCTCCTATCGGTTTGATGTCCCTCTTGAATGGTAATTTTACAATAAACCGCCCCTTTGCTGTTCGTTGGAATGTCTCTGCGAAATGCGTTTCACATGATGCTTCCTCAGCTGTCAGATGTTTGGTAGCCGGAACTTCTTCGATTTCCCAGAAATTTCGTAAAAGCTGATCAAGCTCTGGTTCTGCACACACGGTCAATTGTGCTAAACAGTTGGTCGGTTTAGTACTGGTCGTTCCTGCTACTATCCATCCGAAAATGGTGTTTTGGGCTACTGGTTGTCCCTGATCTCCTGGGATCTTACCCTCGATCAATACCTCGAAAAAATGCTCAGCGCCGATTAAGATGTCAATGACGCCAGATTCGTGAAACTTGGGATCTGCTAACTGCAGGTTCTTCACGCGGTCTCATAATTCCGGGTTCACGTTTGTGGATGGTAGTGTGGCTGTTATGGTTGGAAGGATTAGCGCATTAATCATTAATTTTGGTCCGATACCAAATCGTGGTGAGATTTCTAAATTAGTAGCGCTTTTGGTGGATCCCGCGGTCGATGAGCCAACACCCTTTATCGTGATGTTTGCCTTGTATCGGGGTAAGGCCAAACGGTTAACACAAGCTTCTGTGACGAAGGACGCCTGTGAGCCGGAATCGAGGAGTATCCGGCATGGTTGCATAAGTCCACGTGCATCGGTGACGTGTACCATCGCTGTCGGTAGTAGCGAGTGGAAGGTTGGTTGATTGGATGACGATTTATGGTTTAACGGTATGGTATGATGTGTGTTGATTGATGGTGTTTGCATGGTGGTAATTGAGATTAGGTGTGAAGCTGGTATTATGTTGATTGGAGACGTGTTCGTGTTGATTGGCTTTAATTGCGTGGTCGGTGTTCTGTCGATTGAAGCATGTGTTGATGTTGATTCAGGATTTGACGAGTTAGGCGTTATTTGTACTGTATTAACGACCGGTGTGGTTGGTGGTCGTGGTACGGATTGTGGATTTATCGGATTGGCCACGTGCAGCAAACTGTTATGACGTTTACGACAGATCTGGCACGACCGTTTGGATTTGCAGGTTCGAACGGTATGAGAATCACTCAGACAGTTATAGCATCGCATTTTCTCGTTTATAAAATTTCGCCTCTCCAGCACGTTCATATTTCGGAATTTAGAACATTGGTACAACAGATGCTCAACGTCACACAACGGACAATTTAAATTTGTGGTGAACGTGGTATGTGCATTTCGTAGACTCGGCATGCGGACAATTGGCTTGTTCACTGTTTCTCGGATGCCTTCTAACGTGTCGGCTCGAATTTGTAGACAATCCATCAGGTTTTGGAAGGTAGGGTACTCGATTTTCGCTGACTCGTGTTGCCAAAACTGTCGACTATCATCGTCCAGTTTACTGACAATAATATAAATTAACCAAGGGTCTCGAACTTCTCCTGGGGGACCAATTGCTTTCAGTCCTCGGATCACTTCTTCCGCTGTATCGGCCAGATGTCGTATCGTCGACGCGTTCACCCGTGTAATCGAAGGTTGTTTAAAAAAGGTTTCAATATAGCGATTAATGGTCAACTTTTTTTTATCGTATCGTTTGATTAATATTTGATAAGCCTCGACGTAATTCGCATCCGTTACATTGAGGTGTTTGATCAATCCTAGTGGTTCACCCTTTAACAGACCCTTCAAATACTGCAGTTTTTGAGCTGCGGTTAGTGATACCTTTTCATGTACCGCACTATTGAACAAATCGAAGAAGCTTTACCATTCTTGGAAATTGCCATCGAAAACTGGTATATTCATACGCGGTAGTTTAGTCTCGTGTGACCCCGCATGAAATTGACCCGTGTTCTCACCAACTGTTCCCGAGATATTCAGTGGAACCGTTGCAGTGTGAAAATGCCGAAGTGCGGCGGTGAGTTGAGCGACTGCGTGGTAATAGTTGTCGTCGAATTCCTCTGACAACGAGGGTGCATCCGAATCCAATTCAAACATTTTATCTTCCACTTTGACAAACTCGGACCACAACTCGTGAATTTTGTCTACCCGAGGTTTGATTTGCTCCATTTTGGTGGAGGCTTCGATCGAATCCGCAAAGGTTACGATTTTGGTCATTTGACCTTTCAAAACGGACCGACGTCTTTTAAGAGCCTCCATTGAAACCGATAAACTCACAATCCCACAATTTTTGTATAATACACGACAATTTTAAATATAAGCGTACGACTATTCACGGAATCTAAATTTTCAAAATGGTGGACCCACGCTTTGGTTGAAGGACGAAATTTTTGTGCCGACCATCCGGCTCGAAGGACCAAAAAATGTACCGGATAAGGCACGGTTGTGAACTGGCTGGTTCGTCAATCACCACTTAAAACTGTTTAAAATTGGTTTTCCACTTTACACCAAAACTTCAATTTATTAATTTTATATTTTTTATAATTTTTATTTTTGGTTGATTTGATTGAATTTACGCTGGTGGTTACGATACAAGTAAGTAAAATCTGACTTTTATACAAAACAAAAAAATACTAATAGACAGTTCCGCTCGAAATAGTATTGCTTGTGCGCAAACCGTATACACCCAAATTTGACATTAAACTTCTGCAGAGGCAAGACCATTTCGAGCAAGCACAAATGTCAATCAAATTTTGGAGTATAAAGTTTTAGTATGCTCCAAACACAGAAATTAGAATGTCTCCGATAAATTATCTGAAGATATGCCACTGGAACGCAAACGGTATAAGCCAACACAAACTCGAATAAGAACATTTCCTAACTAAACACGAAATTGATCTTATGTTAGTTTCTGAGACCCACTTAACGGATAAACACAATTTCAGAATTAATGGTTACGAAGTTTATGATACAAAACATCCCTTGGGCAGAAGTCGAGGAGGAACTGCTATTATTATAAAAAAGCGGATTTGCCATTATGTTCTAAATGAATATAACACGGAGGAAATTCAAGCAACCTCTGTATGTGTGGACCTCGATAAAGAAAGCTTAGTCATCGCTTCAATATATTGCCCTCCAAATAATAACGTTTCGGCAGATATCTACAAAAGATTTTTTGCAACCCTTGGTCAACGTTTTATGGTCGCCGGCGATTTTAATGCCAAACATACCTACTGGGGTTCAAGATTGACTACTCCAAGGGGACGTCAACTAATGAATGTTATTCAAGAAAACCACTACGATGTTGCGTCGTGTGGCCATCCAACTTATTGGCCTACAGATCGTCGAAAAATCCCCGACGTCCTTGATTTTGCAGTCACGAGTAAGATACACCGAGAAATAATCCAAGCTAAACCTCTTTTAGAATTATCTTCTGACCACTCGCCGGTCTTACTACATTACTGGGCCGACCAAAAGCGATGTTCCACGAATAACTATCTTACAAACACCTCCACTAACTGGTTGAAATTCAAGATGTACATCAGTTCACATATCGACATAACGTCTACATTGCAGACGGCTAACGATATAAACATTGCTATGGAAAACTTTAATGATGTACTAGTCAACGCAGCTATTGCGGCCTCGCCTGAACCAAAGAGCAAACATACAAGACACACCATAACATCCGCTGAAATAGAGAAAATGTTAACAGAGAAACGTCGCTTAAGACGCATCTGGCAAATTAATCGATCGCCAGATGCTAAACATAACTTTAATCAGGCAAAAAGACAACTACAAAACCTACTACAAAAAAACAAGATGGATTATATGCAAAATAATCTTAAAGAATTATCTACCCATTCGGACACAAACTATTCATTATGGAAGGCCACTAAACACCTTAAACGGCCTCAGCAACCAAATCCGCCAATTCGTCTTTCTAACGGTGAATGGGCTAGAAGTGCTAAAGCCTTTGCTGATCACCTTGAAAGTGTATTCACTCCAAACCTTGGCTTATCGGTGGTTCAAACAGAAAATATACCAATCAGGCCTGTGAGGAAATTTAAGATAAAGAAACCACTGGTAAAGTTTATTATCACACATCAAATTCAATTAAAGAAAGCCCCTGGGTATGATCGAATTACAGGTGAAATGCTTAAACAACTACCTGAGTGTGCCTTTGGTCGACTGGCTCAAATATTTAATTCAATTTACGAATCAGGATATATCCCTGAGTGCTGGAAATTATCAACTATAAAAATGATCCCAAAGCCTGGCAAGGATCCTACCAAAGTCTCGTCGTATAGACCAATAAGCCTACTACCAATCATTTCGAAAGTATTCGAAAAAACTGTTATCGAAAATATTAAACTGGAACTGCGAAATATCATCCCTAGTCATCAGTTTGGTTTTAGAGCCGAGCACGGAACCATTGAGCAAGTGCACCGAGTAGCTACAGAAATAAGGTCAGCATACGAAGAGAAAAAATACTGCTCCGCCGTATTCTTGGATGTTGCCCAAGCATTCGATAAAGTTTGGCACGAGGGTCTGCTGCATAAAATTAATCTTAAATTACCAGAAATTTACCAACTCATGAAGTCGTATTTGTCAAATCGCAGATATTATGTCAAATACAACACCTCTAAATCAAACGAGAAAAACATTCTGGCTGGAGTACCACAAGGTAGTGTGCTTGGTCCAACGTTATATTTAATTTTTACTTCAGATCTACCAACGTCTTCGCAAACTCTGACGTCTACTTTCGCAGATGATACGGCAATCGTATGTAGCCATAAAAACCCACAAACAGCGTCCGAAATTCTGCAACAACATATTTATGACATCGAAATATGGCTAAAGAAATGGAAGATAAAGGTCAATGAAGAGAAATCGACCCACGTAACATTCACTTTAAATAAGCTTACTTGTCCGCCTGTCACAATGAACGGAATACAAATCCCTCAATCAAATGGAGCAAAATATCTAGGTGTCCACCTAGATCGACGGTTAACTTGGCGAAAACATATTGAAATGAAAAGAGACCATATCAAACTAAAAATTGATAAGATGCACTGGTTGATGGGGAAATATTCAACTATTGACCTAGAATACAAACTTCTCCTGTATAACACAATGATTAAACCGATTTGGTCGTATGGGTGTCAATTATGGCAATCAACCTCAAATTCGAATATCGACATTATCCAACGAACACAGTCAAAAATTCTCAGAATGATTACAGGAGCACCCTGGTTCGTAAAAAACAAAAATATACATAAGGACCTTAACATCCTAACTGTCAAAGACGAATTACAAAAGATGCGGATCAGCTATGCAGGGAAACTGGTATCTCATCCGAATTTGCTGGCACGAAACCTAAAAGATATACCTACGTCTTCGCGATTGAAGAAGAAAACGCTGGCTGTTGTAATAACATAAATTATAAAATTATTAATTTACTTATTGATAAGAAGTAAATTGTACTCCCGCAGATTTACATAATTACCTTAGTTATTAAGATTTGAAAACTTATTGTTATTTTCATGTTTGAAAGATTCAATAAATAAAGAAAATTGTTACAAAAAAAAAAAAAAAAAAAAATTATTGGGACATCCATGCGAAGTTTGGTGGAAATCTGTTTACCGGAAGTGACAGCTTCAAACGGAGCCTTTTCAAATTTTGCAATGACGTTGAAAAGTTTAGCATTTACAAAAAACGATAAAGAATATTTGATTCAAATAAATTTAAAGATTAAATTTTCAACAAGGGTTGACCTTGTTGGTTTTCTGAAATTTAAGCAGGAATAATGATTTTTTTAATATACAAGACAGTTTTTCCAAAAGTCCGATAAGTTTAATTTTTCACTTTAGAAATTGAGTGTGGGGTGGGTATTCGAGATCTTTGTATACATACACACCTCCATTTTTTTTTAAGAAAGTATTAATTAATTTGCAATGGATTGTTTGTCTTTTGAAGGTCAATTAATACTAATTTTTTCATTTTACCCGTTCATCACGCATTCACACAATTTACAGTATACCATCTACTCGTTACAAGGTTCATGGCAACCTATACAATGACGTGGAAGATTGGCAGCGCTTTGTTGTGATTCGAATCCAGTACTTGCTGGTCCAAGTGCCGAAGCTTTAACCACCGTGTCACTTGTTCGGTAGGTTTCTCGGTTAAAATGACAATTTCGTTGGTTACGTTGTGCCGTTCTTTTGCTGCGGACGTCATCTACCATAGCGACTCTCTACCTTGTTTCAATAAACGAACCTACTTCGTTATTATTTTATAAGCAGGACTAGATACTCCGGAAACGTTTTTCATTCGTCTCTCGCTATCCTTAGAAATATTATTTCTTTTACAAGAAATTTAATCGCTGCACGCTGCGAAATTAACATATTTAACACAGAGATGAAGCAATTCATCTCCATGAATATTTTTTATCGATTGAATAGAGAAATAAAAAACCACAATGAATATTTCAAATACCGTTATTTTATATAGATTTACCGAATTTATTGAACTCTTCGGTAGAGTTACATATTTTAAATTATTGTAAATAAAGTTTTAATAAAACTCTTGTTAAAGCTTATATCCCTTTTCCGGCTTGCGATCACAATTGTTGCCACACCAACGTACACATTTGTACATACAAGTTAAATCGTTTTCGTTCGAAAAATAACACTATAACATGTAACAACCATGCGGTAGTATGAGTTGGTTGTCAAGCATGTGTCTCATGCTTCTCCCTGAAAATACTAGGTCCTTAACAGTATTAACTAGTAATTCGACTATTAAGAGGCTTCAAGGCGGTTGGTCTTTGCCAGCTAAAACTCAGTTTGAAGCATTAATAGTCTGTGTCTACCCGCCATAAGGAGAAAAAAAATAGATGTAAAAAGGGAATCTTTAGGAAGGAAAATTAGACCAGGCAATGATATCACTTACAATGGGTTTTCACCCTCCGTACTTACATGGTTTCTACTGCATTCTCCAAAATCACTGATACTATTTAATTAATGTTGAACTTATTTCACTCACTTTTGATCGAGAAACAAACAAACAACCCATTCCATTTAAACACAACTATTCCAACCAAAGGTTGGAACGCAGAGAAAACTCCCCGAGAAAAAAGTTAGACAATTGAATTTTGATTTTTCGATGCATTAAACTCAATAACAAAAATTTTTATTTAAACCATAATAAGATAAATTATTATGTTCATATTTATAAGGGTTATAGTAATTAAATAAGAGAAAAAAATAATATAATGAAATAATAATCGGAAAATGAAATACATATTTCAAATACGATACTGTTATCCAATAGATAATAATTTACGTAAGCTAACATTAGAAATTTAAAATTATTTGAAATATTTGGTTTTAAGGAAAATATAATACTAAAAATTTAATTATATGTATATATGTATATATATAAAAAAAAATAATGAAAGATGAAGTTATTATTACGCCGTAGATTTAAGTTTTATAATATTATAGATGATGTGAAATACCTTTTCTCGAATTGCGGCCTTTGATGCGTAGTTGACGTTGTATCCGGACTTAGCGACAACTGTTCGCTTAAATTCAACGGAGTTTGATAAACGGTACCATTTTTTATACGTATACGTTAAGGTCTTTCACAACGTGCTCGAATTTTTGGTTTAACTCAAAGCACGACTTTTACGCCATTTACGAATTCAAGAATTCTCGAAAATGGTACATATATTAATGTATATATTTATTTACTATTATGTTTTAACTATTTACTACTTCATGAATTATTAGTTTTATATACTATTATTAATTGCTATTTATTAATGTTTCTTGATAACTTAAGTAGGCACACGGCTTGCAATTTTTAAGATAGCACAAATTTTCGTATTCACTGTAAACTGGTTGTATATCACAATTTTATTGAAGCACTGTAATGTTTATTATAATCAGTTATTTTACTTTCGGATATACAAATAAAATAAAATATACATAAATGATATACGAACTGGTATTTGATTCATTCATACCCTTTTGTATTTTGTTTGCACCTTAATGTTCGATTTGTGCGAATTATTTCTAAGTACACCACTCGTGCCACTGTGTTTCACTGTAGAATGTTCGCCACAAGAAAACTTATAATTTGCGTATATGCGAATACATTCCAAATGCACAACACTACCGGTGTATAATTTTAATTTACTAAATATGATAGTTTATGGTTTTGTTTTAAACGAAAAAACTATTTTTGATTGCACTTAACGTCCATTTTACCCAATCTATAAGTTTATATTACAAACTTTTTGGTTTTAAAGTTCTCGATTCACAGTCTGTTAACTAATCATATTCACTTTTAATTAGATTCACAGATAGTTATTATGATTAATCAGTTAATCAATTAAAATTGAAACTTTATTTATTATTATTTATGGTTTATATCGTCGAGTCACCTTAGTATACAGGTAATAATTTATGTAGATTAGTTATAGATTAAGGATTAATATTAAATTTTATTTATTTATTTATAATATACTTTCTGTTTTTAATAAACTATAATTAGATGTAATTTTATTCAAACTTATAATTTAATTTATTTAATTGAACAATCAAAACTCAATACTTGAACTTTTTTTAAAAATTTAATGATAAAATCTCAACTCACTAGTATGAGTACTCATCTCGGCAAAATTTAAAAACGGACTCCCCGCAGGTTAGAAGTTTGTCTTTTTATATCTACGTAAAACCCCGTTAATCAATCAAATTTCTCTTTCAGAGTAAAAGAGGAACCAATCTACTACAAACAAAGTTATTCATTCATAAACAACTTCCAGCCAGTGGAGTTAAACCCAACATAGTATATTCGATCAATAGGCGTGATCGAACCGAAAAACTTGTGACGAAGATTCGTTACAAACTATAAAAATAATAAAATAATTAATATGTTATCATAAACAAATAATTATTATGTTATATAATATACAGGGTTATCCAATTCGATTTTGATAAAGTAGAAATCTGTATACCGACATCTGTCAAAGATAAACGTCAAGTTCGCTGTCATTTATTTAGTTGACATTCTGCCATTTAAGAATATGGAGCAATGGACAACGAAGATCATACGCAAATTGGGTGTTGGAAAAACAGGCCGTCGATGCTGATTTTTCGAACAAAATTTTCTTCAGTGATGAAGCTCATTTTTCGCTTGGTGGATACGTTAATAAGCAAAACTGTAGAATTTGGGGCTCAGAAAATCCACAATTGATTGTAGAGAAGCCATTACACCCGGAAAAAGTCACTGTTTGGTGCGCATTGTGGTCTGGTGGTGTGATTGGGCCGTATTTTTTTGAGAACAACTATGGACGAACCGTTACCGTCAATTCTGAGCGCTATGGCCGCATGTTAACCGATTATTTTTTTACGAAAATCGAAGATTATGATCTTGACGATATGTGGTTCCAGCAGGATGGAGCAACCAGTCACGTAACACGAGCAAATCGAGATCTTTTGCAAGAGAAATTTCCTGGACGTTTGATTTCGCGATTGGCTGATGTCAGTTGGCCTCCAAGATCCTGTGATTTAACGCCTTTGGATTTCTTTTTGTGGGGCTATGCGAAAGATCGTGTTTACGCAAACAATCCTCAAACTCTTGACGAATTGAAAACTAATATTCGTAAGGTAATGGCCGAGATACCGCCCGAAATGTGCCAAAAGTCATTGAAAATTACCTCAAAAGAATCAAGGCCTGTAAAAAGTCCCGTGGAGGACATTTGCATGATATCTTGTTTAACTAAAAATGGCAAGGATCAATCTGTAAAATGAAATAAAAATTACAATAAATTCCGAATATTTTGTGTGTTTTTTTTAAGTTTACTTTATCAATCTCGAATTGGATAACCCTTTATATGTTATCAAAAAGCATTTTTCAAAAAGAATTCCGATTTAACTAAGTCTCGTCAAAACCCGGAAGACATTACAACCTGTCATTTTTACGTACACTTTTGTGTACAGTGGATTTAACTATAAGCAAAACAAAAATTTTGTCTAGCCGGAAAAGGGATATGAACGCTATAGAACAATGAAGAATCTTGACGATTAAACGCAGACGAAACCAATATTAAAGATTGAGATTTTTATATTTTACAAAATTTCAAAGACAATTTTACTCGTATAAGCTTTTAAATGAGTTAATACTATTGTATGTTAAAATTAAATTATAATTACTGGTTTTAGAGACATACCAGATTT
This sequence comes from Nephrotoma flavescens, assembly GCA_932526605.1. Taxonomy (NCBI): domain Eukaryota; kingdom Metazoa; phylum Arthropoda; class Insecta; order Diptera; family Tipulidae; genus Nephrotoma; species Nephrotoma flavescens. Next base: position 113,672,513 of record OW052222.1, read on the forward strand.
TTCAACACACACTGCAATGCTGGAAGGCCTCTATTTAAACCCTACGAGCTACGATAGTGGCGAGGATTGTAATCGTTTAGCGTCGTTCGTTTAAACGAAAAACATCAAATATTATAGAAAACGGTTAAATAAATTATTAAATTTACACAAACTACTCAAACCAGCCATTAATACCACTGTGCTAGTTGAAAAATGTGACAAGCTAGGCACCCGGGGGGTAAACCTAATTCGAGTACGCTGAATTCAATGGTGCTAGTCCCATTTCAAAGTTAGTCTCCATTTTTGAGATATCGCTATCGACATGTTTTGGCTCTGAGTCAAAACATACCCTCATTTTCACGTTGATAGCTCCTGAACCATTAAGATTTTCGTTATGCGTTCTTCAGCAAAGTTGTTGCGCAAGTCAAGACCAACAACTTTGCTGAACCTATCAAGACCGAAAAACGACATCTACATTCACATTTTTGTCTTATTTTTACATATATGTGTGTTTTACTTAGGCCAAGGTTAGCTTGAAGTTGCACGTCCGCACACTTAGACCAGGAGTACCCCGTTGTGATACCACAGGAACCTATTTCCACTTTACCCCTGTTCAAAACCATTCGGAGCTACGTACGTACCGCAAAATATCTCGCACTCCATATTTAGCGAGATCTGAAAGGCTGGCCACACTGGACACGCTCAAATACCTATGCCTTCTGTATGATAGTGCCGGACACGAGCATAGGAAGTTATCTAAAGTCTCTTCTTCCTTTTCGTCCATGCAACTTCTACAAAGTCATTCGTCTGTAGACCCAGCCTTCTCGCATGTTCCCCAAAAAGGCAGGGTCTTGTCAGTTTTGGCAAAAGCTTCTCACAAAGACTCCGGCTGCTACCTTGCCGTTCCGAGAAACATAAGTACACAGGTAAGACTAAATACAACTGGAATTTGGCATACTTAGGCCAAACAAGACGCTCATCTCAGATAAGATACAAATTACACATCACAAGTACATAAAATCAAGTTTCGTACAACACATAAAACTGAAAACCATACACTAAATTCAATAAAAATGTAACCATTTCACACAGAATCAAAAAAGGACTGAAATTAGAAAGGTGTACCAATTTGACTCATGAGTTATGAGACATTTATATACTGTACGTATACGACGAATTTCTCATGAGTCATGAGTCTAATTATTGCCAAAATTCACACCCTGAAAATCTACAAAAACAAAAACACCCTCAATTTACTTCGCGACAAAATCAACACAAAACCCCAATAAAATTTACGACCTCCATAACTTAAAAACAAAGGAGGTACCAAACAGCAGCGCCTAGCTACAGTATATAAAGAGCTTCAAAATAAATTATGTAACAGTAGCAAAAAACAAACCGAAGAATAGATTATTCTCGAAATCAATATTTCTAAAAAAGTTAAAAAATTGGCGCAATTTAAGTAAGAACTAAAAACTGTAATATAAAATTAAAAATAAAAAGTTTTTCATCTAAATATATAAAGTGACAAAAGAATACAAAAAATAAAGTGAAAATCGTCTTGTGAAATCTGGAGAAATAAATAATATGGATAGGTATTTTAAACTCAAGTGCTTTTGTTATGTGTGTGGAAAATTTACAATTATGAGCAATCGCCGCAAAATAACTGATGAAACCGCTGATTTATATCGACTATACTTTTCACAAATAGGTATTAGTGGTGTAAATTGGACGCCGTCTTTTGTTTGTACAACATGCATTTTCCATTTGCATAGATGGCAAAACACTGGAGCCGCAATGCCATTTGGTGTCCCGATGATATGGATCGATCCACAAGGACATGATCAATGTTATGGGTGCATGAATTATATTCTCGGTACAAACAGAAGCAAAATTGGTTCTTTGACATACACTGCAACGAGAAATACTCATCTACCGCTGCCGCATTCAGATGAAATACCTGTTCCGGAAAGATCAAACCCAACTGAGGAATATTTACCAACAACATTTGAATCAGGCGAAACCGGAGAAACATCTGCATTATCAACCATCAAATGTCACTGCGCCATGCAATCACATTGAAATCTCGCAAACTCGTTTGGATATTATGGTACGACAAATGAAACTATCGCAGCGGCAAGCCATTGTTTTGTCAAAGGATTTAAAACAAGTGAACATTTTTGCTCCAAATGTTCGGATATATATGGAGCAATAAATCGTCATCGTCATTTTACGATTTTTTTTCAAATCAATTGAGAATAATTCACCCGCTTTTTCCCGCAGTTCTCGTTCACGTTACCAACTCAAAGAATTCCATTCCAATTGCATTCAGCACAAACACAAAGGAAACCTATGCATCAATGAAAAAAACCATCGATTTGATTAAATACAATGACCATCAATGGAAAGTTTGTGCAGATTTAAAAGTGATAGCTCTTTTAAGCGGCATGTAATTGGGTTACACTAAAAACATGTGTTTTATGTGCTTATGGGATACTCGTTTTAAAGGCGACCAATACAACGAACGGAACTGGGCTTTACGTGAGAACATTAGATTGCGATACGACAGCATCGTTGAGGCTCCACTTGTGCCAATTAAAAAATATTGCTACCAATCATATCAAGCTTGGAGTAGTTAAAATTTTTATAAAAGCGCTGAATCCAGATGGAAATGCGTCGTCGAATTGCGTCGCATTTTTCCACGGTTAAGTGGAATGAAAATAAATGAAGGTTGGTGTTTACATCTATTCGAATGTAAGTTTTGATCATATGAAATTTTATCTCGCATCTTGTTTTTTTTACAGGAATACTTAATGGACCAGATATTCGTCGTCTGATGAAAGATGATGCATTTGAAAATGCTCTTAGTGAACGAGAGCTTGTGGCATGGAAATGTGTAAAAGAAGTTATTAAGAATGTTCTCGGAATTAACCGAGCCGATGATTGGCACAGATATATTGAAAATATGCTGACTGCTTTTCATAATATAAACGTTAGAATGTCACTGAAAATACATTTTTTGCATTGTCATGTGGAAAAGTTCGCTGAACAATCACCAGCCGAATCCGATGAGCACGGCGAGCGTTTTCACCAAGTGACGACAAGGCTCGAACATTGGTACAGCGACAAAAAGCTAGATGGTAACATGGTAACATTTGTTGGAATTTGCAAGAGGAAGAAGAACCCGAAGACGACACGAACAAATCAGAAAATTAAAATTATAAGTTAAGAAAAATGTTAATTTTTTAGGAAAAAATTGAGAAAAATCACAATAAAATCAACTGAATCAATTTAGTTTTCTTTTAAATAGCTTCTATTGTATCTATATTTGCTGATGAGACGTTTATTCGATCGATTTAAATTCAATAAATGGACAAAAAATGATAAAAAACGTGTTTTTCGTCAAAATGAGAAGCAAAAAATAAAATAACACAAAAATGTGATTGTAGATGTCGTTTTTTGGCCTTGATATGTTCGGCAAAGTTGGTCTTGGCTTGCGCAACAACTTTGCTGAAGAACGCATAACGAAAATCTTAATGGTTCAGGAGCTATCAACGTGAATATGAGTGTATATTTTGACAAATTTTTGACTCAGAGGCAAAATATGTCGAAAGCGATATCTCAAAAATGGGGACTAACTTTGAAATGGGACTAGCACCATTGAATTCAGCATACTCGAATTAGGTTTACCCCCCGGGTGCCCAGCTTGCCACGCAAAAAAAGTTTGCAATTCAAGCACAGTGTACTCATTTTCGTTTGATTCATTTTTCATTTTCATTGCCCTTTTTATTTTCTTGTTTGCTGCCATACACGTACGTTATCTTTTATGAGAACGTAAAAAGGAAGAGCTGGAGTAAAACATATACACTCTACAAATAAATATAGGAAAAAATATAGGAATTTTTTTTCCACTAACTAAAACTTAAGCAAGTAAACATTTAAGAGGAAAACTTCACTAACTACTCGTATGTAGTTAGTAATTATGTGAGTCAAAGTAAAGTGGTTTTTGCCGTATCTTCGTGCACAGAAATGAATGTAACACTCGCACATTTAGTGAGCACATTTGTAGAGATTACCACCGCCAGTCAGGTTTTGAGATAGTTAAAAATGCGGGTGTTTGTTTGCTCAAATATTTGTGAAAACCAAAATGATTTGGTCATTTGGGTTACGAAAATTGCTTGTACAATTTCGTATGATTTTTGTATAACTTAATGTATGATAAAAATGAAACACGAACGCAATAAAATTTTCTAGAAAACAATTAAAAATGTGTTATATAAAAAATTTCATTATTTTGGATCGATAAATAGCAGCAAAAGTTGAAAAATAAATTTTTCAATTCGTTTTTTTTTTCTTACCTTCCACCAAATAATACGATACATTTCTACACTCGCCGGGTTATTAAATCGAGAAGATACCCGTTTGCATTATTCTGTTTTTATTTCATCTTATTTCACTCTACTTGAGAATTTTTCAAATTTTCGTTTGCGATTCGAATGAAAAATTAATTTTCTTCAATTTATCGTTTTGTGAATTTTAGTTTTCTTTATTTATTTTTTCTTTTTTTTTAATTTTTAATTTGTAATTTTTGTAGGAGTGAGAATCTCATCTTATTTTCATTTATTACAATTAGAATTTTCTTTAGCGGAAGATATTTATAATTGAGAATCTGATGAAATAAAATAACGTGGAAGAAGGTTGAGAGGTTTTCTCGGGTGAGTGGTTTTGGATGGTATAGATATAGAATACAAAAATATAATAAAATATTTTGTATACATATAAAAATATTATGTGTATATAAAATATTCGCTCATAGATACTGGTACTTGTAATAAAAGCTTATAGATATAATACGATTTCAGCAATTGAATTTGAAATTTTATTATTAAACTTTATAATAGGCTTTTGATGATTTTTCTTTTTTTATTATTTAGTAAACGACAGAATCTAATGGAGTTGATACACAAATATTAATTTGGAATGGAGTAAACACAATATTCGATGTAATTACCAATAAATTTATAGTTAAAAATAAAAACGAGTTCACCGAACCGATTTAATTTCCTCCATCAACGATTCAGAAATCTACACCTCTAGGGATTCTTACCTTCAACCGCAATCTTCCATTCCGTGAGAAACCGGATAGATGCTTTGTTCCCGGGTTTTCTGGGTTGTCTAAACCAGCTATACAAATTATTTAAACGGATCAATGTCAGGCATAAACTGATGCATTTTAATAACAAATAGGGGAAAACGCGTCAAACTTTTCAAGAATAAGGTAATTTACAAGACATTTCTTTAATCATTTTACTTAAAATTTTAACGGTTTGTGGTCCTATCCCGGTAATTCCCTGCGAATAGGGAATTGGGGATAAATCTGTTATTTTCTGGCCTACTGAAACAGTTTGATGCGAATTTTTATAAATTAGGAATAATTGTGTCGATTCAATGTGAACCTTCTATTTTTCTTTTCTTCTATGCTGCTATTTTTACTAGGAAAACTCGATGCAGTGCAAACTACAAATTTCAATAAAAAATTTTAAATAAATATCGAGTGGCTTTTGAAATAATAGAAGAATAGAAGAAAAGATAAATAGAAGATGTGCAGGAATCGACATCAATATTTCCATAGCGAAACTAGCGGCGAAAATTATTCCCATTCTATTTTGTTTTCAAAAAAGTTTCCACTAGCTTTTTACTTAAGTACACTGCGCAAAACAAAAAACGCAACAGTAAAATAATACCCTATTTTCAAACGCTTCTATCTTGCTGAAATATCGGCTTAAAATATTTGTTTTAGGAAAAGTAGGAAATGTAGTCCCACTGTAAAAATGGTAATTAGCTGCATTCTCGGAATTCAAGAAAACGAATCCAGGTGTGGAGGACTGCAGGTCTACGAAGAAAAATTCTGTTCTTGTTGGTGCTATAGGCACATATACAGCTTCAATTAACATGAAAATTCGACAGGATACTATTTCATAATATTGTAAATAAACCCTTACCTATTCAGTTCGATTATCACAAAAGCTTTATGTACATCAACCTATTGACTGACTTGACTAGTGGTTTCATGCATTTGGTCCAAATCGCGAACAAGAATTGCTACAGAAATTTGTTTATGTTTGATGATGCTTTGTACTGATGCTTCATGTCTTGTTTTTTAATTTGAGAAGAATCTAATAAATTAGAACGACAGAATTGAGAATTAAGTTGTATTAATATAATACTGCCCGAACTTCTAGCACTATTTTAACAAAACCGTGTGTCATATAAAACGATGTTTCATATTCAATTGGAACCTACTAGAGAACGGAAACAAGTTGATAGTTTCGAAAAAATAACCAAAATTTGTTGCGAGCAAAATCAGAACTAAACTTTTCAATTTTTCCCTAGGCCATTTCTCAACAGATTGAGATTAAACTCTCTATCTATAACTAAATGTTCGCTGTAGTGACCTTCTTGAAACCACAAATTAACTTTAAAGCAATTTTTACTCTTAAATTAATTTTATTTTTACTAAATTAACGTTTTCGATCACTGAGTGATCATCTTCCGATTTAATTTACAACTGTAAGAGTTGTAAATTAAATCGGAAGATGATCACTCAGTGATCGAAAACGTTAATTTAGTAAAAATAAAATTAATTTAAATCTAAAAATTGCTTTAAAGTTAATTTTGGTTTCAAGAAGGTCACTACAGCGAACATTTAATTATAAATGGAAACCACGGCGGTTCTGGAGTGCAATAATCTTTATCTATAATTAAAATTTAATTTCATGTGATTTCGGATGTGTTCCTAGAAAAAGGCAAATTTGAATAGATTTAAGCCTTAACCGAACAGTGCGGAACTCGGTTTGCAGAATAAACAAGAAAGTCAAATATTAGTTGCAAATAATGATCTTGAATATTATCAATTTAAATTTATTTCAGAACAGATTTGGCATCACTTCAAATTGTTAAATATGTTAAAATTCTTGTGCGTAATGGGTTTGTAAACCACTACTATTTGCTTAAACAGAACCCTAGTAATTCAATAAAAAGCCTCAATCCGAGCCACCAAACCTGATTAAATGACTGTTTAAGCTCGCAGATATAAAAAAGCACATATATTGCGCCTTTGTGGAACAAAAATTGAAAAGTTACACTTATCATGAGTTTCGTTTGGTTCACACTTGAAGTCCTGAGTTCCAGTAAGTACAATTCATTCTACGGATGAATCTGTATCAAAGTTATTTAAAATTGGCGCAATTGGGTTCACCAGAATAATTTTCTACACCATCACAGAACATTAAAGTTATAATACCATATAAACTCTCTAGCTCTAATCCAGTCTAGATCAAAGTCGGAGAAGATAAATATTCCAGGCACTTTAAGAATGTGGCTGTAATCACAGTCAATTATAGGACTAACTTGAATATTTACATATATCGATTAATAAAATTTAAAGGTAAGGTATAACTGGACTTTCTCATGTCTTCCTTCTGATTTTCTGTACTTTAAACAACTGGCTAACAAACGTTTATCAAACAACCAGGAGTCGCTTGAAGATATTGGGTGACTAACCTATGAACCTGAATTAAACGACTTACACAACCGGCTCCCAAAAAACTTACTGAACCACGCCTTTTGACTCCAAGATATATGGAACATACACTCAAATGCATCTACATGGGTCACAAGACCCGCTCGTATGTTGAGTGGCCCAGCTGATTATTAGTTATGCTATAAAGTATAACTAATAATCACTTTACAGAACATTTTGATAGAATCCGCGTGAACTATTTTTTACAAATTTTTTAGGTCTTTGATGTTTGATGGCATATTGACTAAATGACTAATTTTTGACAAGTCACAATACATAGTTCCCCAAATGACGCGCCAAGTGGCTGTCCGCTATCAAAAACCTCATTCATATACATACAATTTTTTCTTTCATGACCCCGTCCTAAGCGAAACCTATAAGTCTACTAAGAAGTCTACTAAGCAAAAAGCAAGGAGTGAGATGAAAACCGAGCTCTACCTACTACAGCAATTGTAACAATGGTTCAATGGAACAATCATTCATTAGATCGAAGTCGACAGTTAATAACACGAATTCCTTAAAGCGCACATTGAAATAAATCAACAAAATTTTGAAATTAGTTAAAAATATGGGATCTAATTAATAAAATCAAAGAATACTTGGTTTTTCTTTAATACTCGTAGTTTAGTAGGGAAAAACCATATGTATGAAATTACCATATTTCATTATTTTTATTCATTATAATTTTGCAAAAGTAAAAAATCATGTTTTTCTTTTATTTATTTCTTTAAGTTATAATATGTATCACAAATGTTAAATAAAAATAAAATAATATGTATAAAAGAAGAAATAAAAATAAAATAATATAAAATAAATAAAATTAGAATAATTTATTCAGTGGATATGTTCACCGTAAAGTAACATCAGACTTTTTGTTAAGCTTTGACTTTGTATGGAAATCTAGAAAGTAATTCCTATTTTTGTTTAAGCAAAGGAATACTTCACATTTCAAACATTTCCAGTTCGTAAAATATTTACAATTTCCATTCTTGCATCTGCTCGGAGATTTATTTGTTTTTAGGTTGTTGTTTAAAGGAAAGTGTTGAATTTGGTCGGTTCGAACATTCCGATGAGGTATAGCAGTAGCATTAGCCTTTTGTCTTTTTTGCTCAAGAATTTTATGATTTCTGAGCGAAGAACTTACTGGAACGGAACAACCACAACCGCAAAGTGATTGTGCTAGTTCAGTACGAAATTTTGGTAAATTTTTGGGAGTTTCTCCTCTGAGTTTACATACTTTTCGATAGACAATCCAACTATTTACTACTGCTATATCAATCGAATGGAAAAAAATTCTCATGTACCACTTTTTGGATTTCATCTTAATTTCTTGACGTTCAATAAACGAATCCATTGGATCAACTCCCTCCATATGTTTGTTGTACTCCTTTATTATATTGGAGCAGTTGATTGTGACGCGACGTTTGTTTTTAAGCACCTAAATTTTTTCTATTGGAAGTCGCGTTTTATTCTCTTGACCCGTAAAAACTTCAAACTTATACATGAAACTGGATATTCCAGACAACACGAAAAGTTTATATCCCCATTTGTTAGGTTTTGCAGGATTGTATTGTCGTAAACTATGTTTTGTTTTAGTAGCACAAATTTATTAATCTACAGAAAGATATTATTCGCATGGATTTTTTGTAAATTGTTTCAGCAAATTATCTAAAAGTGGCCGAATTTTGTATAGTTTGTCGTTTGTCGTAATTTTCCGAATCTTTTAGTGGGGTCTTATCGTTTTGGAAATTTGAGAGCACAAAACGAATGCAAAATTCGTTTTGTGCTCTCAAATTTTCTCACACTCATCGTATTTTGAATTAAATTATTCTCCACAATTGGTGACCAATAATCTCGTACTTTGTTAAGCTTATGAACAGAATATAACACGCAACTCCCAATAAATTGATAAATATCAGTCCTATTTACATTTACTCCGAAATTATTTTCTGTACTATAATAGTTGGACTGTTGCACAATTTCATCCACAATCGTTTCCGTAAATTTTTCTTAAAAAAATTGTGTCGGTGTATTCAATCTTAGGACATTGGTTGGTAAATTTTGATCACCAATATAACGATTATTGTTTTGGTTATTTTCAAACGGAGTGTTTTTCCATAAACAATTTTTATACAAATTTTTTATTTCGGAAACTTCTTCATTTATGTTTGGTAAGGTGATGCAAATGTTGTTTTCAAAAACAACATCCATAGGAAGTTTTCCTAAATCATTAAAATATTCTCAAACGCGGGTATAAGGATACCGTCTATTGCGTTCCATTGCGGCATCTTCAATCTCTTCATCATCTTCACAAAAACCGTCTTCTGATGAGTCAGACCAATTCTTAATATTTTGTAATAATTCTTTTTCTGTTACGATTTTTGTTTTTCGGCTCAAACAAGCAATAAATTTACGTCAACATTAGATAATAGATAAATATTAAATATAAAAGTTTTTTTAAATATAATTTTTATAAATTAGTCTAAACTAACTTTATAAAATGAAAACCTCCAATTCAAATTCAAATATATGAACGAATTATATGGAATTCCGTTAGAGTAAGAAGAAACACAGAGTGAATGATTGCAGCTGTCAAGTGAGTCAAATTCGGAGGGTAAAAGAGAAAGCATATAAATCAACGGGTCGTATTTAGAATTTGCTCGATTGAAATTTAAAACTTCTCAAATTCACAATTATTTTTGTTCGAATATAGTACGCATTAATTGTTTTTATTTTCGGTAAAAAAAATTATACTTATAGTAATATAAAATAAAAAGTAATTATGAAAAGAAAAGCACGTAGAATATGTACGTAGTAATAAGAGAAATGCGACACTGGTAATATAACATATGTTTACAAACACAAACACAAAATGAAAAACCCCACGCCGAAATCAAAATTGTTTACTTAATTTTCTCTGATTTATAAATTAAATTAAGGATGAATTTACCACAAATCACTTTCTTCTCAACACAATTTACATTTTATTTTATATAAACACTTAGTAAATTTACTGATGGTAAGATACGCCTTTTTGAAATTTGTTAGGCGTATTTTTACAATTTTTGTCAATACACTTCATTTCAATTAAAAGTTTGTAATTTTTTTATCAAATGTTGCACTACCACGCACTACTACATAAACCACTAAATATTTTTATTATTTGAATGTATTTTAATTACTAATTTTTAAAACACAAAATTAAGTCGTCACCATAGGTTGTCACTGCGCACATAAATAAACATCTGATTTGGGGTTTCTCGTTTTGAAATATGAGTAAGCCATATGCTTTTTTATATAACCATCCTGACGTGACTCAAATGAAATAGCAAATTTTATATGGGGAAAAAAAAGTTTCTACTCTGGAGTATAACTCTTTTGGAATTCCATTCAAACTTTTAAAACCAAGTACATAAGCACATAAATGCATATTGTATGGCAAACCATACATTTCGATATTTGGGTCTACCTATAGGCAATATTTTTTAAATCGGTTATAATCAAACGTTCTAAACATATTTAACACTTATTCCCGAAGATTATTACACCAAAATTTAAATAAAAATGTGGCTACTTACCCGGGATTGCCGCAATAATTTAACAAACGATTATCACTATTCATGTTTGCACTGATAATGGCGCTTTGTAGCCTTATAATTTGTAGGTTATAAGGAAAAAAAATAATTACGGTAAAACCTTATTAGTTATTTAACTTGGTTTCATACTGATTTATTAAATAAATGTGAAGAAAATTAAATTTAAGTTTTATGTATGGAATTTCATACACAATGCTTTTAAGGGTTAATGATTTATTTTGAATGATGGCTTTTTTCTAGAAAGTGTGTCCATAAATTGTCTGCTTTTTTTACATTTCTTTAGAAAATATTTACCAAGTGATCTGAAACAATCGAACAACGTGCCCGAGTCACGCTCGGGCAAATCACTCAAGTGGTTAAATAAGTTACAATTTTTTTATAGTAAGGAAAAAATATACATATGTAGTTATCAATGTTTATTTAAAAAAGCGGAGGGGTAAATATGTTGTGGCCAACACCGAAGTTTCTTTAACCATGAATGTGTACGAAAATCAAAAATACACCACATTTGATTTCTAAAGAAAAACATTAAACTTACCGAACTTTTTATAAAACAGTTTTGTATAGTAAAAATCATTATTCCTGCTTAAATTTCAGAAAACCAAGAAAGCCAATCCTTGCGGATAATTTAATCTTTAAATTAATTTGAATTTTTTAATTCTTTGTCGTTTTTTGTAAATTTTTCAACATCATTGTAAAAATTGAAAAGCTCCCATGGAAGTTGCCACTTCTGGTACACAGATTTCTAACAATTTTCGCAATCAATCTTCCAATTAATGGAAAAAGATTAAGTATGAAGTTTTTCTAAATAGCCAAAATCCGACTGAACTGAATAAATGCAAATTTTAGTAAAATAAAGGTTTTTTTTGTATCAAAACTCGTAATTTCCGGTAAAATTTAAAAAAATGTTCTAAACAAATTTTGTTTAAAATCTTTTTTAATCGTTTTATCGTAAAGGCTATATAATTTATAAAATATTTGCAAAAAATGAAAAAGCTCTTATGAAAGCTGTAAATTCCGATGGACCGTTTTCAACCAAAAATCACTAGGACCTCCCAATTTATGGAAAAAGCTTACATATGAAGTTCAGCATGATCAATCAATCACTCTATGAACTCCAAATTTTTGCTGAAATGTATGAACTCCAAATTTTTGCTGAAAAAAGTTTTTTGTCAAAAATCATTTATTTTAAATTTAGGAAACTGATCTGGGCCGGTATTAATACAAAATTAATTTACAATCTATTAGTTCATAGTCGCTTTTCTAATAAATGATATACTTTTCAATATGATTGCAAAAATTACAAAAACTCCAATGAAAGCTGTCACTTCCAGCGGATCGAATTGGCCAGAAAAGTTTAGTATGAAGTTTCATCCCGATCAGTCAATCCGCCTGGGGCTGTAGAGAAGCTACAGACATTTAGCCCGCACGGATAGGAAATCTGCAAGTGTCGAGGTCAAATTTTTTCAAGATTACTAAGCAAATAGTATTGAGTTGTAGTAATAGTACTCTTATTATGTAAAAGGAGCATAGAGCTGAATGTGCAACCAGTCACAGCCTGTTCGTCTCACACCGGAAATATTGGATACATTTTGGGCATGGTTCATATCATACTATTCATACTCGAATATTAGTCCCATTTTCTGATAAATTTCTATATATCCATCTAGCTTTCTTTAACTGTAGCTGATCTACTACAACATGTCGACCGCGAAATTCTTCTATTTGGCGAATCGTTTTTTGTGGCGCCATATGTGAGTTCTTAGTTTCATCGCTAAAGCGAGAGGTAAATGTATCATAAATTACAAAATATTCAGTCTTAATAAATAATTACATAGGTTTCAAATGACTACACCTGCAAAACTACATTCATTGAAAACCATTTATGAATGTGAACACGCTATATAGGCCGGCATCATTTATTTAAAAGAAAACGACATCGGCGCTTATGCACACGTACTGGACGGCCCTTATAAAAAAGTAACAAAATAAACCACCCATTTTTAAATTGATTACCTACGGTGGAAAGTAACCTCGGTAGGTAATAAACAATAAATCAAGTGTAATCTGAAAAAATGTATGTAAGTAATGTGAAAATTACATGCCATTCTTATAATAAAACTTATTCGCGGAAAAATATGTTCAAGGTTTGCAATTTCTACAGAAAACAGTTATTGATAAGCATTGCGAATGGGTACTGTGATTTTATCGTTAAACCTACATTTTAACTGGCTGAGCAATGGAGAATCACAAAATATGAAATCATTTGTGTTCGAAGAAAATTTCGACCGACACTTTTCACAACATTTTAACAAAAAAGTATTATTTCCAGAATGACACGAAACAGACAGACAACAGCATGAGTAACGTAATCACTACCTTTTTAAGGTAGTTTAAATGATTGTACTAAATTAATGTAACATTTGATTACAAAATAATTAGCTATATAAATGATAAATTATACCACAGACACTTTCCTTTTCGATATTCAAATGTCAAGATATATAAATCTCATCTATATAAGTTGATACTGAAGAATATTTTTATATAAAGTAAGAAGTTTACATAATAAAATTTAATATACAAAATCATTAGAATTCAAATACAAAACAAACAAATCAAATTGGTGCCGATTGCTACGCAAATTAACAATCATTGATCTTGGAAATGATAAATTCAGTTGATTAGCAAATCCATTTCATTTTCAACACAACGATGCACCCTCGTCAATACTTATTACCGCCCGAAATTCCATAAAAAATCCAATTTCCATTTCTTAAATAAAATATAAGATACATACACATAATTTCTGTCTCTCGACCTTTTATCTGATTAAATTTTTCTCGTCTTATGCGATTTTGATCTTCAAGCCATTTGATTAAATCCTTTTTAATTTTTTGTCTTTTAAATTGTCCCAAGCTCTTCTCATAAAATGTAACTTTTCGTAGTTTTTGGTCGTTTGCCAAAAATTGTAAAACATGAATTACCATTTTTGTTTTTTTTTTTTCATTATCCAATTACCAATTCTCATATCGTATACGAATTAGTGTGGCGGCTTGATTCTTCTTGTTTCATTTAATTGTCTTGCTAAATATGATTAGTGTATGAAATGATCCTTTTACATTTTTTATGCTAATGTATTTGAATTTCCAGCAAAATTTTATTAAACTTGATGTAAAATAAAAATAGATATAGCATTTCAGGACACGTCATAACTTGGTATTGAATCATAAAGAGCGTTATGTAATCCTTATTACATCAGGGGCTCAAGGCTCACCCTGCTGTTCTTCCGCGCTTATGATTTTTAAGTCATTATTTTACGCCTCCCGGCCAACTCGAGGACGTACAGCTATAGGACCGATATAAGACTATCTGCACATTTTAAGCTCCATGCCAGCCTACACTGGAATGAAGATGGATCGGCCGAAGAGGTTTGCACACCGACAGGAGGTCATAGATGTGTTACATTTCACCACATATCGTAATCTGTAGATGAAATTTAACTTTGCATCCCGCCCCTATCGGGATCCAAACGCCAAAGCTTTAACCTCTGTGCCATTTGGTCTTTATTTTCTTTGTAAGAAAGGATCAAATTTATTGTGGGTTGAAGGTTTACCATATTTAACTTTGTTATTCGTCCCGTCCAATTCAATCCGTCGATCGGCAAACAACCGTTACATTATGCATCGAAGTATATTGAATTAACAGTATCGAAAGAGTATTTAAAAGGAGACTTTGCTAAAAAAACTTTCTCCATAAAATGTTTATTTCTGTTGAAATCGCTAGTTTTGGCATATCTTTTCAGCCATATTATCATTATTAGTTTAATTATTTATCAAACTATTATTTTATGGTTTCTGTGTAACCTTGCTGTAAAAAAGCAACAAAGTAATTAAACAATACGCTTCCATAATATTCCTTTTTGTATGCTTTTTTAATCGACAAAACAGCTTAAGTTATTAGGGTGATAGGAATTATCCCAAAAAGTTTATTTATTTTTTTATTTATTAAAATATATTTTACGTAAGTAATAATGTTTTTGGTCACTATACCATTTTCCAGATAAAATAGCATTTTCCAGATAAAAGTTGGAATGGTTTGGCTATAAAATCTCTGACACTTAAATTTTACTTATTTATAAAAAAAAAAAAATTCTCAACCTTAACTCACCCTAAATCGTAAATGCTGATAATAATTCTGTTTTATGAGTAAATAATATTTTTATAGAAAATATTTTTTATTTTTTCGGTTCTGTATTTTATTTTTTCCAAGTATTAAAATAAAATTGGACCATAATATCATCGTGAACCTCAACCATGCAAAGACCTACTTTAATTATACGTGCTTCATTTTAAGATGTATAATATTTAATCACAATTTAGGTCTAATGAATTTCAGTTAGCTATTAAATAATTAACAGTCAGTACGTTATTTGGAAGTGATTCAAAATTTTCAATAACATTAATCCGACATTTTCTCTTCGTTTTACCATAAATATGTCACCGTTTCTATAACTAAATAATTACATAAGATTATTTTGTTTCTTAGACATTTAGAACATACACATCTATGTGTTTTGGCCAAATATCAACTATTAGTCAGTTTTTAATAACATTTTATTGATGTTTTATGTCAAACAAATTTCGCTTAAATAATGTTCAAAGCTAATAACTTTAACTTGTAACGATTCAAATAAAACATATAATGTTTACTAAAAACCTTTCCATATTATTTAAGAAAATTTTAAGAAGCGGAAATTTGGAATTTCATTCATTTTGTGAAGAAGTTGGCAAAGTATCTTACTCAATAAACAAAAAACGCCATATCTTGTCATTTCACCACTACATATTTATATAAATTATGTATTATATATAAGAAATTTTCTTATTTTCCAATTATGTATTCTAAACAGAAAAAAATAAATAAATAAAAAAATTAAAAAGAAAGAAACAAAACGAAAATGAAAAAAAATTTAAGTAATTAAGAAGGAAAAAGTTTGTTTTATTTTATTTTGGTTTTCGATATGGTGGGTTTTAGGGGCGGTGAAATATTATGTTTTAATACATGCATAAGTGTAGTATATTCGATACGGGAGCAACTGAGAAGTTGAAAACTTAACGAGAAAGTTTAATGGGGTCAAATCAAAAGACAAATCACGAACAATGGTTTGAACCAATTTGTGTAATACTCTCCGATTATAGATTACTAGATAATTTGCAGTTTGTTATATTCTTATAAAAACTTAGGTTGATTGGGTAAAGCAATCATGCACATACACATATGAGAATGTAACACGGATTTTTATTGATAATGAATTATGACACGTGATGAATTAATTGTACCAATTATGATAACTAATGATTCTTTTTTATCAAATGCATGCCCCAAATTCTCAAATATTTCAACGACTTGATTAAGTATATTAATTGGAAAAATAATTGGTTGTGAGGTCGATAAAAATTCATACCTTCATTTCGTAAATTTGAACACCGTGTTTTATGTAAGATTTTCATAGAACCAGTTTAATTTAAACCGCAATTTAATCAAAACAATTGGTGTAAGACATACAGCCTAATACTTCCGCTAATTGGGTACTTGCAGCCTAAAAACCAACAATAGTCAGTGTTTCTAGCTCGCGTAGGCAAGATCGGTGACTGATAGATGACCGGTTCAAAGATGATTAATATGACTGTAAATAATTGGCAATCATTACACATACATACATATATAGTTGTGTGCAATACGAGTATATTAGGTAAATATGAATAAAACTAAAATTCGCTAGTGACCACTTTCAATTGGTCAGACACCACCGGCAACATTTTATTAGGTACATGGCAAAAAGGACTACATTTAATAGGTATAAGATTTTCATAAAAATAAATAAAATATTACCTTGTTTCTTAAGATATATGATATGGTGTGATATGATATTTTACAACACAGGGCAACTGTTAAGCAGGTATCCTATAACATACTACATGCAATTTAGTATGTCCATGTCCATAGTTGATACATTCCCTTGATGGTGCAGCAACTGAATGACTTGAGCACACGCAATCTACTACTGCTGCATTCGATTATCACTTAATCACCCAAAAATTGTATCAACCTGAGACACGATTCGGTGACCGAACTGAGTAGGTATCCTGATCCTACGAGGTTCTCTAATTCTACAAGTTAAGGATATGTTAAAGGTTCTAAGAATAGAAGAACTACAAGAATGAATTGCCGTTATACAACGTACCCCAGTTCGGGGTTTTCTTCTATATTTACCAATTCCCAATTTTTTAATTCCCGTTAATATTTCATGGTTTATGAAAGAAACACTTAGTTTGCTAGTAATAAGTAACTTTCTTGTTTGGTCTGTTTTTCACCATAAATATGAGAAAAACATTAGAAGTTTTGTTTCTTTAATAAATCATTCCAATCACCTTAAAGATGAGGGTCAATCTATTTTCAATTTAGCTGTATTAATAAGAAAACAATTAGTTATCTTATAAATAAAAACAATTTTTTTGTATCATATCAATTAAAAACGCGCACTAAATCAACGTGTACTGCCATCGCATTATCCTCCAGACCGCTTGTAGTTCACAATAAGGTTGATCATAGCATAAGTAAAGTACATATTACATATTACTTTACACATGGCACGTGCAAATCACGAAACCCTGTTTTGTTGACAAACTTACAGAATTAATTTAAGAATTTCAGTTCCATTAAATAAATCGAAATTCAGCACAATCCTTTAAAAAATGACAGAATTATTAAAAGGGCTTTATCCGTGTACACCTACCTAGCTAGACGTGTCGGCGAGGTTCTATCAGTGACCAACTGGTAGGGATTTAACTTGGCAGACTCTAGCAAGCGATATGCAACATATACGAAATATTATACAAGCATGATGCTTCAGCAAAATTGCTACTAAATCCCCCCTTTTCGTAATCTGTCCATACAAAAGATAAAAATATCAACTATTGCTGATATTATGGCCGTTTTAGCAGTGGCAGGTAACATCAGAAGTTTGTGCACCATGGTACAAATGATAACTTCCAAGAAGTGCGGAAGATGGATTTCGTCAGTGGAAAACAACAAATGTGTAAGGAAGCACGCGCAACGGAATAATTTACATAAAATGCCGAAATATGACGTATGTTGGATGATGCAAACCCAGTTATTAAATAAAAAAAAAATTGACAGGATTAGTTATGAAAAAAGCTAACTAAACGAAAGGTAAACATATCGGTCCACTTGGTTTTTAAAACTTATCTTTATAGTAAATGTTTGTGTGGGTACGGAAATCTTTCGTTTCACAAATCTTCAAGGGAATAAAAACCAACATACATATTTTTAAAAGAGAAAATGGAATTATTTAACTATTTCAGAAAGCATCTACAAATAAACAAATTCGTATTTTATACCGCCGTTCAAAAGTAGGGAGAAGAGTAAACTTCTTTCTAATCAAGAAATCAATACAAGTTTTGAAAAATACAAAACAGGTTGATTATAGCTCGTCGAGGAAACCGATAAATATTAGTTACACTAAACAGACTTCACTGAATGAAAAATACTGTAAATCTATAACCAGCGAGTCTGTAAGAGTCAGTAACGAAACCTTACAGAATTTAACGAGAACGTTTTATTACAGAATATTTGATAGTTTGACCAGCGAAACTGTAACACGATTATTATTGTCAATTTAATTTTTAAATGTCAATCTGCAAAATTACAAATTAACCACACCACAATTTTCGTCAAAAATGAATCTATTTGTGAAAATTGAACAGCTTCTTACCCTATTTAAAAGACGAGGGAAGTAAAATAAAAAAACGATCTTGTGTGGTACGAAAAATAAATCGCACAAGAGACAGATTACTATGTAACATGTATATAGATTACAATGTATGTAACTACGAGTATTTAGAGGTATATGTACATAATTTAATTTAGGTAACGATTTTAGAAATTCAGAATTGTGAACAGCAATTTTTTAACCACACTCGTATGATATGTGAGGTTTTCATTCAATATGCTGATGGACCTTATGCGGCCACAAATGTTGGTGAACAATCGGAATCTATTGAGCTGAAAAGAGCGATGAAAAATGTACATAAAATATTATTTAAATTATTAAAATATAAATAAATATTTGTACACATAAATTACAAAAATGTAACACATATAAACATACCGACATTTCAAATATACAATTCTGACGTTTCCTTCAATTTGGGCGATATTTTTCGCTCTTCTTACAGATTGCTAATAGCAATTTCTTTGCAAAAAAAAAATTGATTTATAAATCAAAAAAAATGATTTGAGATCAAAAAATTTTGATCGAATTACCGGGCCCGTTTTATCCAAGTAAAAAAATTGATTTTTTTTTATCGCAATAAATTTTGAAAAATCTCATAGCAATTTCTTTCCAAAAATAAAAAATAAATTGATTTTTTTGTATGTCAAAGAACACGATACACGATTGATTTTTTTTGGTAGTGTATCTGTGAAAAAATAACATTCCAGTTTGACTTGAGTTTGTCAAAATATCACGGTCAACTAGTCAAAAAATTATAATGTTTATGTTTATATTTGTTGAAGTGTTTATGTTTATATTTTTGACGTAAACATATTTATGTGTTTGTAAACGTCAAAAATAAATCTAACGAAATGTTGAGATTTTTCAAAAGTGATTGCGATCAAAAAAAAAATCAATTTTTTTACTTTTAAAGAAATTGCAACGGTATTTCGATGAAAAATTTTTGATCTCAAATCAATTTTTTTGATTTATAAATCAATTTTTTTTGGAAAGAAATTGCTATTAACATTTCATTAATTTTTTTTTGACGTTTACAAACACATAAATATGTTTACGTCAAAAATATAAACATAAATATTTCAAAAAGTATAAACATAAACATTATGACTTTTTGACTAGTTGGCTGTGCGAATTTGACAGACGAAATAATTTTATGTCTCGCATTAAAATAATTGTTTCGTTTTCACGGTGGTAAAATAATTGTGTTGACAAAAAAATGTGTTGATAATTTGTTGACAATAAACTGTCAATATAAAATTTTTGAAAATCTAATGTCAATTTTTCACAATTATACTAGCAAAAAAAAAATCAATCGCGTATCATGTTCTTTGACACACAAAAAAATCAATTTATTTTTGATTTTTGGAAAGAACTTGCTATAAGTGACAATTCAAATTTAACGAAACTGAACGAAAAGTACTTTGAGTTTCGCTGGTCAGCAATCTCAATAAACATACATTTTTCTGATGTCGCCTTGTTACTTAAACTTACAGACTCGCTGGTTATAGCTTAACTTATCATAATAAATCTTTTAACAATTAATTTTCATAAATTGCCTCACTGAAGAGTTCGATATGTATGTCAACCACCGTCATTTTAATTTGGCACCATCTTTAAATTTAAAAACTCGTGATCATGTATTATTGAAAGAATATAAGTTTGGGTTAGCTATACAATTTGGATTACAAACACTTAATCAATTAAACTCAAAAATGAAAAATCTATCTTTGAGATTTTAATGCTATTATTTTGGCAGTCACAACATTATAAAATATTTAATAGCATTGCGTTGGTGTTTCCCATAGCGACCTGTCATCAATAAATGTAACCTATTTACTTACCAATGTATTAGTGTATGATTAGATTACAGACATATTATAATAGCAAAATTAAACGAAATTTTAATCTAAATCTTAAAAAGCTGATAAAACCAAATTATATTACGGTTGTATGCCTGAAAATATTTAAAACCAAATTTAAAAGACGATAACAACAAGAAGATACTACCAAACTCTTATAGACGAAATTCGAAACGTTTATTTATCTTGTATTATATTGATATTGATAACAACCAACAATAGCATTACATTCATATTATGTAAATTAACGACGAACGTGTATTCGAAAATTCATTTATTCAAAGCAAATATTATCTTAAGAAAAATAAATATCGCGGGGCACACAAAAAAGTTAAAAAAAACAACACAATAATAAAAAAAAATTTAAAAAATGGTTGTATGAAATAAACATTCAATGATTTTATTTTGTGATAATAAAACAAAGTGGCTTACATTTTGTTCAGAATTAGAATAACATATGTGTGGTTGGTTATTTACGCGATATATTAACGCGGTTTTTTATCATCTCAAATGTTAAAAAAAATTGTTATTGCTGATGATGTATTTGTCGTGGTTACTAATTCAACTGAACGCTATTTAAATGGGAAATTAACATCATTTATAACATTCATTGGCGTTCATATTACAAATATAATTTATTTTAATTTTAAGTTTAAATTCAATCTGATCCTCGATTGCACGTTATGCGGAAAATATACTACTGGTTTGACATGCCGTGACCTTTATACATATCCTAGAATCTTATTACATTTAATCAAAGCTCATCACAAAATAAATTTCATCGAAGAAATTTCACGTCTACATTCTACACATATTTTCATTCATGTGTTTAGAGTCCCGCCCATTTGCAGGAAAACGATTAATAGAAAAATATTTTTTAGAAACACAATTCGACAGTAATTTTACAAACTGCACACTATTTATGAGCCAAAACCAAATCTTCTAAATAGAGGTCATGCACAAACTTTCAATGACAGATATCTATATAAAAATTCTTAACAACGATTACGTCAGGACGACGCTAACAATGCAACGTGAATTATAATTTTTTGTTTTGTTTTTGCACTAGCACACATTTGCGTAGTTAACTAACGTTTACACCACTACAACTTTCGGCAGTTGTTTTTTATATACGTGTGGTGTTAGTATGACTACTATTTATGAAGATTTACACTAAAATCCCTAGGAAATGCGTACACAACCATGAACAAATACATAAACACACTTAAGCTTAAAATCCATTGTTGTGGAACTTTGAACATAGTTAAAATAAAGAACATACATAAATTGTAATGGAATCCTGCAACCTTTTGCTGCACATTTTGTGCTATCTGTTGGGGTACCTGTTTGTTGTTCTTAGGTACACACATCGACCAAGATGCAATAAATTATTGGATGTGCTGGTGAAAAATAAGAAAGAAAACGGCTCGATAACAAAAATAAGAATTGCAACAAAATCATAGCAAGAAACTATGGCAATTCTTCAAAAATGTTGGCAACTTGTTTTTTCAACCTCAAGTATAAACCACCTAAGCTCAATGTTAGCAACAGTTGACATCAACAAAATTTCTATCAATGCAAGGTTTATTTAAATCACGAGCATGTTTTCATAAGAAATTAAAAAATTAAAATCATAAGTTTTATATTTTAGACCTTTGTTCCGTAATTTTGGGCTAACCAAATACAATATTTCATGATTGATAGACATTTCATATTTGTAAGAATTATGGGAACGTATCTTTTAATCTAATTTACATTTACTCCAGCTATTATTGTCCGTCGTTATATTATCGTGCCGTAAGTGGCACCGGTTGTTCAAACAAGTTTTTTTTTATTAAGAAAGTATTAATTGTCCAATGGATTTAATGTCCTTTTAAGGCCAATTAATACCCCCTTTTTCATTCCCGCACACACTACCAATTCACACAATTACAGTATACTACCTGCACATTGCAAGCTCTATGTCAACCTGCACACTGACATGGACGGTGGGTCGGCGCTGAATTCTGCACTCCAACAGAGGGTCATAGTTGTGTTTATTAACATCACCGATCGTAATCGATGACGAAAATTCACTTTGCATCCTGCCTCTGGTGGGATTCGAACAAAGCACCTCACGGTCCAAGTGCAGAAGCTTAACCACTACGCCACTTGTCCGGTTACAGAGTTATTAGGAGATGATTTATTTTTAATTTTACTGGCGCTACATCCCGCTTCGTTCGACTCATTGGATTCGTTCGACTCATTTATTGAGGTTGCATAATCAGTTTATCTTCAGATTAATGAGTGATTGGTCCATTGGATTCTAGCCAAGTTTCAGGGATACTGGAAAGGGCATACCTTGGATGCAGCATAATGGTATGCCGGCGGGGGGATAATCTTATTTTTCCTTCTATTTTCCATTTATATGTATGATGTTCCCATACGTTCACCCAAATTTGTACTAACCCGAGCAACAGTTGCTTGACGATGGCGGTGAAGTTGTTATTGAATTATTTCTATCTGCCACGCGCTGCCAACCAAAAGATGATGGTCGCTGTGATCATTCTGGTAACAACAATCAAAAATACTGACCCAAATTATCAAAATACCCGCTTGATATGAGAAAAACTATAGGCCATTAACGTTTCACGAAAAAAAGATTAACAAAAATGTCATCATTTATTTAGACAAAAAATGACGACATGCAACAAAACTGTTAAAGCAATGAGGTGTGGTGCACTGAATCGGCTGATCAGAAGAGGTAGCTTATAAATTAAATTTCAAACAAAATTTGTTTAGATCATCTTTTAAAATTTAAGCGAAATTAAAAAAACTTCATTTGGCCAAAATTCGGCATCTCTGCTGGATGGAACTTCATACATAAGCTTTTTTCATAAATTGGGTGATCTTTCGAAAGGGTAACCTGTGTAAGAACTGAAATGGTAGCTCTCGGAACCTTTTCAATTTTTGCAATGACGTTAAAAAGTGTAGCATTTATACAAAAAACAATCAAGAATGAATATTATTGTTATTATATCTATATTATTAAAAAAATTTAAAGAATAAATCTAGAATGTTCACCTATAGTAGGTTTTCTAAAATTTAAACGGGAATAACGATAATACAACACAGTGTTTACCAAAATTCTAGTAAGTCTCATTTCTCGCTTTAGAAATCAAGTGTAAAAGAAAAATCGGATGTTGACCACAGCATATTCACCGTCATTTGTTTTAATTTTATTCACCAAGTAAATTTTTTAAAAATTATTACTTTAAATTAGAAGGTCTTATCGGTCCTACCAACACATAAAGCGGACAAAATTTGAGACAAATTCTTTGTTCGATATTTTTATTCATAATAAAAATTGGGAAACACTAAAATAGAGCACTGTAAACAAACTAAATGACAGATCGCACTCAAACTTCACGTCAAGATATAGGACAACTGTGCCACCTTAGCGACAAAAAAAAATTACGAACCCTTGAAGCGGACTTTTTAAATGACCTATTCCTGTTAGTTTCTTGACAGAAATGTACATTCATTTCTGTCCCATTCCGCGAATATTATTTTGTTTGCAAGTGGTAATCAATCCATAAAGACACAAAGTAGATGCGAAATACGCCGTTCGTTTATCCACCACGTATAACTCAAGCGATTCAACGAATCTCACGTTGGAATACTAAGGCATTGGACAATCAAATCACCCGGGCCAACTTTGAAACTAGTTTATCGGAAACTCTGCTGGACAGCCAATCATTATTACATTTTGTGGAAGAACAGTGAGGCATAATACAATCAGCGATAGCAACTGCTTCAGCTGCAAATCTATAGGTAAAAATACATATATACCTAAAAACCAATAGCTGAATGAAAATTGTTTAATTTTACTCCAATAAAACGATCGCACACGAAAAAAAACTGTTCTCATATTAGGAGGCGATGATAAACGTGCAAAACTCAGTCTCTATAGCCATAACATCGAGGATCGCAGCAGGATTTATAAGACAAATTTTTAACTCGCAATATATCGCGCAAAATAAAATTAAATATCTGCAAAACTCTGGGTGTTTATTGTGAAACAAATCCGAAATCGGAATCAATCTTCATTCCCAAGCCTTCTCCTCATCATCTTTTAAAACAATTTGTTTACACTGTTCTAACTAATAGATCGATCTTTTTTGTAATCGAAAAATCCGAAATCGGAAGTTTCATAAAATCCCCCTGATAAGACCAGTGGTCACTTTTAGTAGAGGGTCTAGGACGCTAATAATACGGACAAGGCGTTTTTGAGACCGAATTAGTACACGAATGATGCTTAGGTCCTGTTGAAGAAGGAGAAATGTACCGGATTAATCTCGAGATCACATTTGATCTGCACGACATCCATGTAATTACAAAAAATAAGTCACCATAAGCTCATGATGGCTCGGGCGTGTTCTACGTTCTAACATTAAACCATTAAACATGCCCCTGTAGATAGCACATATTAAGAGAAGACTTCGCGGGAGGCTTGCAATTCGATGGATGGACAACGTTGACCAGAACCTTAAACTCTTGGTTACCGTATCTGGCGCTCGTTAGTTATGGATCGAGTTATCTGGAGAAGAGGAGAAGAATCCTGTGGTAGTTTGTCCTTTCTTATTTGTATAGTGACTTGTTAAAAATAAACTGGTGATTTATTATTTATTTATTATTATTATTACTAAAGTATGCGGGCCCAAAAAGGTTCTGCATTCAATGCCACAATGGGCTCCTGGTATAAACCGAAGAATTCTATCCCAATTCGTAATTGCACCCTGTTGCTTTGGCAAAGTGCCACAAGAGCTTGAACCACTGCAGATACCAACATTCAAAGATCTGTAATCTAGAATGGCACTGATAACCTCGAAGACTAGACCACTACAAAGAGAGTGAATGAGGTCATTGTCCTTTTCAGGATAGTCGTTGCACAAGCATTCTCGAGCAAACCTTAGTTGTAAATGAAGTTTTAAACGGCCGTGACTCGTAATAATAGCAAACAGAACTCTGAGCGTGTCTTTCCCAGAGATAAGGTATATTTAGTTAACCTTAGATTGAGTTAACAAATAAGGATTCCACATTCCATAAATAGCAAGCCACATGCACTTAGCTCGGTAATTTTAATTAGTTCATAATAGCCTTTTGCCTTTGTGAATACTCAAAATAGATGCAAATTTGGGTCGGACGAATTTCAGACATGAACTTGGCTAAAGAGTAAGCAAATTGGCTAAAGAATCAGCACCATAAAGTCAGCATTCCACATGACCTCGACACTATTGACGGGAACAGAGAGAGCCAATAAAGTAGGTACGGTTTTACTAAAAGTACACTGAGTTGAGTACACATCGGAGTAGAACATAACACAATTGCTCTTCTACATTGACAAAAAATAGTCGCGGATTTTGGGAGTTACTTTCAAGGTAAGAACTGCAGGAAAGTTTTATATCTAAGATAAAACCAATTTGTTTAACTGGATTTTAAATTGGAAATTTACAAAATGTACACACTTCTCAAAAATATAGAAAAACAATTATCAGAATTAAACTAAGCTGAATTAAACGTTTTGAAAAGTTAAGCAATTCTTTAGCATATAACATATCGCAAAACTCCCATAAATTAATGGTGATGCTTTCGGTATTTGTGCAAAATATAGGAGCTGTTTTGCCGATGAAATGTTGATTTGGTAGTACCAATGTCACCTGTTTTCGATTAGGTGTTTAAAAAAAAAAAAAAATTACGAAACCTATCGACCAAACAGCGCAACCGGACTATCTATAAAATATTATCATTATATCATCAAAACTCGAAGATACATAATTGAATAAACGGTAGGGAGTAAAATGTAAACAGAAAAACAAAACTAATGCAGTGCTGCTATTATTCAACAAGCAAAAACCCGTTCTCTAGAACTTAATTCTTCACGTGAATTAATTTTTTTTAACGTGAGAAAATTACAGATGACAGCGGACCAGCGCAATTATTTTATTATTATTATTTGCATTTATTTTTTAAGCATAAGACTTTTTTGTTACTAGAGGTTTCCTCACCTTACTTTGGAATAAATCACTCCACCTCAACTATAGTTTATATTTTTTATGTACGTACTCGTATGTGCATATTTGAAATATAATTTGAATAATTATAACATTTAGATTACAAAAACAATTTATAATTTTTTTCTGGAAAATGAATGAATATAATCAAAGCGAAGTAAATTTTATAATGGAAAGTGTACAACATAAAAAAAGATTATGACTAAATGTAAGAAAAAGAAAATTGTAAAAAAGAATAATTAAGATTTGGAATAATTAAACAAAGTAAAATACTTACTCATACATTTATTATTACCTCATAGGTACGTACATTATGGAAAATATAAAGCAAGCGAAACACAGGAGAATTCATATTAGTTTCATTTGTGCTACCACCAAAAATGATGAATTAATTCATCATTTTTGCTACCACCTCATGTTATGATTTCAAAAGCCATTGAGATGGGGCTACGACATACATATTATGTATATCAATCTCTCATATATTCGTGTAAATTGGATATGTAAATAAATAACAGGTGCGTTACATCAAAATGTGACAAAAAGGGAAAATAAGGAAAAGCAAAAACAAAATCTACAATGTCAATAAGTAGAAGTTCGTTAATAAAATTATGTATAAAATAAAATATATTTATTTAAAAAAAATTTGTACTTACAATTGGAGCACATCTCCATGGGCAAAGACGCCTCATTACCCTGTAAATTAAATAAAGAAGAAAATAACATTAGTATCCTAACGATTGTAGCCAATAATGTTGATAAAATTTTCTAATTATTTTAAGACTGAAAACCTCCTTGCATCTAGTCATAGTCTTTACGAAAATTAGCGTGGTCCACCTAAAACTAACTTATATTGTACTGTTGAATTAAATTACATTCGATTATTTTGAGTTCTTAGTTACGTTTAATATCTTTATTATTTTATAGTAAATACCTGCCACTCTACACATTACTGGTATATATTAGAGAAGTCGTTTAAATGATGGCTTCCATTGTGTACTCCTGTAAAATACTTAGTACCATATACCATTCTTATTATGTCAGACACTTTCGTATATATTGGATGATTTTGTTAAATTGCTTTTAACGCAAGCAGGTTATCACCATATTTTACATTACATTTTCAAAAAGAAAATTTGAATACGAGTATATCTATCGTCTCTTTCTTTTATAAGTCTTAACTTTATTTACTAGCTTGGTGACTGTGTGTATATTATTGAGGTATTTTGAGAAAACGGTAGGAAAGACCCAAATTCATTATGGGTGGACCGAAGACTAATTTAGAATCAGATGGGTCATAAATAAACTAGAATATTCTAAGTTTCGGTTTAAAAGGTGCATATTTTGTTTACACAGAAATACAAATGTATGAAAATAACATAATATACAAAATAATTAGCCGAGAAAAATAGTTTCATTAAAAATACATGTTTTTCCATTTCCCGCTTATGCCCTACCCGAGACGTATCCTAGTATACTCAGCAGAAAAAGTGTAGTGGTAGTGTAGGCACGAAAATAAACAGACCTAGCTTCTTGTGACGCATCTGCTGCTACTACGAAGGCTGCTACACACTACCTCTTGGAGGCGACCACTGGTAACTAGAGTATCAAAATCATTTCATAAAACCAAAATCGAAATCAAAATCTTTTTGGGAGACATTAATGCTCAAATTGACCGAGCGAGCGCAATACATCGGGAACACGCAGCACTGAAACAGCTCTACAGCAATTTGGTTGTCGTCAGCACGTATTTCCAACACCAAGCATATCAAAAGAAAATGTAGTGCTACCTCTGACCAATGAACTAAGTTTTGGAATAATAAAGATTTTAACCACCACGATTCCCGAGCCAATTGTGAGAATATACCAAACCGGCCGCTACCTAATTCCCCGATGATCAATGAAATATCTTAAAAATTGCGGTACCGGAGGCATCATCTATAACCTACCCAGAGAACTAAAAATAACTGGTTGAACGAAGATTACTTGATACTACTTCGAATGAAGACTGTCTACTCGGCTGAGCAGTCGAAAGCATCGGTATTGGCACAAATAAAAAGTACAACACGTTGAAAATTCTAGTACTAGAGATAAATTTAATAATATAAAATAAATAAGATACAGATTTCCTTCCTCGTAGAAACATTGTTATCAACGAATCTGTCGATAGAATTTAAGATCAACAATGTCCGCAAAGTGAGGAAGAATTGGTTATTTCTTTTAACTTGACCTGCACTACCATCTAGCGAACAATTATATTGATCCTACAAAGAGCCTACATAAACATTGAAATGACTCCACAAGCTCCACCATCGTAAAATAAAATATACGCAATGTGATCTTGAAAATAAAAAATAACAAGAAGAAAAAGAAACATACGCTATATGTATACCAGTTTAATATGTTATAAAAAATTAAAGCCTAATAACCTTCCTTAAAACAAGGCTCAGAATATCTTATGAAATGACAATTTTCCATGACTTTTTCTATTAGAACAAAATTTTGTCACAGGAAATTTCCAATTCTAATGAAATGACAATAACCTTTACAGCAGTTTGTAATAGTTACACTTGCATCGTTAATTTGTATTCAATTTCGAACATATTTCCCGAAATACAAAACTATTATTTGAAAATCGTCAAAAAACTTGAAATTTACAGTTTTCCATTTACAAAAAATGACAATAATCCGTTGTACAAATTTTATATTTAAGTAATTAATTTTCAATTTCATAATTTAGATTTATTTCAACACAAAAATTGTATTCACACTAATTTTATTAGATAATTTAAAATCACCAATCGAAATTATTTTCATGTGAAAATAATTCTGACGATTCCTTGTGCATCTTCTATTTATCTTTTCTTCTATTCTTCCCTTATTTCAAAAGCCACTCGACATTTATTTCAAAAATTTTATTTAACACATTGAACGCCAACAGGTTTTTTATAAAATGTAAAAAAAAGTTTCTTTGTTTTTAAATTTTATTTAATAAGAATGAGAATTCTGTGGCCAAGTTGTAGTAATGTGCAGAAGGGCTGCGTCAACAATTCTAGTAACATTTAACATAGAACTCGTGACTAACAGGGCTAAATAACGCGCTTTAACAAGTTAAAGTATGTACTCAGTGTCAGTCACCGAGGACTGACAAAGCGATCAATGTGTTAAATTTATAGGTTGCTTGCTCAAAAGCATCGAGTTTTCCTAGTAAAAATAGCAGCATAGAAGAAAAGAAAAATAGAAGGTGCACATTGAATCGACACAAATATCTCGGCACATTATTTTTACGTGACATTTTGACATCTGCTTGTATTTGACAATGAAAAAAATGTTAAATCTTTAAATTTTTAATAATTTAATTCAAATACATAATTCTATATTCACGTAAAATAAACAAATTCATCTAAGTATGTATTTTATACGTTAAAAATAATAATTCTCCAAATAAAATTTCATTTCTATTTCACCCGAAAATAAATAGATTTTTGGAGACCGTGTTAAAATTTCATTTCACTTGGAACTTAAATATTGTGATAAAGCTTAGTACTCAGCTTTATCACAAAATTTTTCGTGACATTTTGAAAAAGTCATCTCATCGCATCTCATCAATATCGCTTTTTAGGACACACAACTAAATTCTCAGTTTACAGTAGCTAAAATTTTAGTACAAAGAAACAAAAACTGTCATTTGTCACTTGATCAGAATCTAGGTCCTGGCCCTAGATTCTGATCAAATGAAAAATGATAATTCTTTGTGACATTGTACTAAAAATTCTGGTGCAATTTTGTGACAATAAAACTGAGTGAGTACTAAATCGCGATTTGTATGGAGTGGCTTTTCCGAAATGTCACCGAACATAAGCTGACAATTTTAATAATATTGTCATTGTTTTTTATTATCGCCTCTTATAAGTTTTCATACAAAATATGTTTGTGAGTATTTATAATTTTAAAAACCTTATAATATATCTTATTTAACTTAAAAATGCAGCTGCTGTAACTGTCATAAATCATTTTATCCGAATCGTAAATTTTCAATGACTTCCAATGAAATCTTCAAACAATTGTCATTTTGTCGGAATGTACCCCCTGGTCAGATGAAATTTCGTGCGAAATGTTAAAAAATGGCGGTGATGAAATGCTCTACCGAGTGTACGAACTTGCAGTTCGCACATCCGGTTGTTAGTAGTTTCATATTTATTAACGTCAACTTCCCTCAGCAACGCCACCTGTTTTCAAACAAGGATACTTATTGATCGACCCTCGTATGTATATAAAAGTTCATTTTCCAAAACAGCATTTTTCGCTATCATGGGAGCGCTTGGGAGATTTTGGTAAGTGAAATATATGATTAAATCATTTGCTTTGTTTATTTTTTTTTTGCTACCATCCAACTTCGCCAATTTAATAAGCCATTCCGTAAATTGTTAACAAATTAATAAAATTTCGAACTTAGATTAATTAATTTTTGTGAAGTTATGTATATAAATATATATTGGTATATATTTAAGAATAGTGTCATTTAAGCATTTAATTCTAAAATGTGCTAGTTTTTGGTAAAGTTTGGGAATACGATGAGAGTGACCCTCTTGAGTGATGAAGAGAAATTTCGTGTTTCGCTGTACATGAAAAAAAAAGTTTTTGTTTAGCGGTGTGAAAAACAGTGGCAGAATGGACCTGACCCAGCCCCGAGTACCTCGGATTCAGCATGCGCAAAACTAACCGTTATAGTTCCGCTACAATATGCAATCTGCATTGACAAATGTTCTGACAGACATGAAAATAAATTAAGAGTTTGTTCAAACAAAAATAAAATTCTCCATATAGCTATTTCGCGCAGTGTATATAGAAATATTTGCCGTGTTCTTTTATTAGCGCCCGATAGATGTATCCGGAGCAGCTAATTTTCTATGTCAAAACTTATATTTAGCTATTTTTACATATAATTAATTTATTTAACACTTAACTAAGATTTTTCATTCAACTTTAAAGTTAAAAATCGATAAAAAAGCCTTTATTTTGTAAACCCCTGAAACTATTAGAAACTTAATCTTACAATAAAAGTTTAAAGCACAGTAATGTGAATTCTTGTTTATAACGTCATGTCAAAATAAATGTTAATTAGTATATTTCAAGTGATAAATGTTTGTTTTTATGGATGCATTTATTTTTCATTTTTATGGTATAGCGACACCAGTCAGTAATAGCTGCAGTTTCAGTAGAAATTCTCAATTCGGCTCTGGATAGTGCTCGAATAATAAAACACGGCTATTATAGAATTACAATAGATAAAGAGCAAATATGAGGCCAGCGAGAATTTTTTTTCGACACATGATGATTATAGCGAAATGATAATATTTTCAGGTTTTACTAACGAGCTGAGATTTTAGGGCGAATCGTCACGACCTCGGATACTTAAGACTTAACGTTAATATGATGTATAATTTTATTTAAATTTCCTAATGTTTAGATTAAATTTTATATCATTTTTATGCGAGCTACATAGTACTTTAAATTAAATGATCAAGATATTTTGATTTTGAGTGGAGGCTTACATAATATTTCGGAAATAGTTTTAATTATCAACAATTTGTTTTGCTATAAGGAAAATAATTTGGGAAAATTTAAAAGGATAATTTTTAGTGAGTCGAAAACGGAATTAACGCATACTAACTTATTTAGGTATTAAGGGTTTTAAAGTTGAGCCGGCTTCTCATTATTAAATAATTATTACCATTGCAGAATCCAGGTTATAGTTGATTATTATAGATTAACATTAACTGTTGTTTTTTTAATATGTTTCGGTTTAATTAGTTATTTGATTTAAGGGTTGAATTATTTTTTAAGTTTTTTAAGTATAAGACATTCTAAAAAAGTGGTAGTTACTCGATATTAACTATATCTACAGATTTCCGAATAGTTGTTTTGCTTAAATAAATGTCAATTATGGTTAGATTATTATATTAATATATTAGGTATCAAAGATTCCAGAACTGGCAATCATTCAATATTATTATATTACCTTAAAATTTTGTATTCCTTATTAGCTTATTAATCTTTCTATTTATAGAATAGGGTGTAATGATATTGTTCATGTTTTCGCTTTATATAGGTTCTTCAGCTATATTTTTCAAAATATGGCACTCACGAATGACTTTACCTTATATACAAATTTTAAACTAAAGGGTGTTTTATAGAGGTTCACAATTTTAAATTAAAATACAAAGAAGAAAAACATTTTGTACATCAGTGTTACGAGCTTTATTGGATAGATAAGTTTATGCCTTTAATGCTTGAATATGATTTCGGCCATACGATTGTGGCCGCTGTAGCTGGCGCATAGATGGCACAATCTGGATGTCCAATTTTTACACACTTTTCGCAGCAATTGCGGCCGTCTTGCTAATAACTCGCCGAATGTTGTGTTCCAAGTGTTGAACAGTCTCTGGTTTATCGGCGTAGACAAGTGACTTAACGTATTCTCAAAGAACGTAATCTAATGGAGTTAAATCGCACGATCTCGGTGAAAAATTTAAAGGACAATTACGTGAAATTAGTCCTTCATCAAATGTTTCTTTGAGTAAATTAATATTATCTCGCGCTGTGTGGCATGTGACACTATCCTGTTGGAACCACATATCAGCAAAATTTATGCCAGCCAATTGCGGTACGAAAAGTTAGAAAACATGTCTATATGTTGACTGTAACATTTCGCTCATGATCGTTTTTGATGAAACACATATGGACCAATGATTCTGTCGGCCCATAAAGCGCATCAACCAGTTATTTTCTCTGGATGTAACGATGTTTCGGCAAAGGCTTGTGGATTATATTCACTCCGACAATTATGTTTATTAACGTACCCTCCGACAATTATGTTTATCAACCAAAAGTGAGCTTCATCGCTAAGCAAAATTTTTTTTAAATTTTGATTTAAATTTTGATAAAAAAATTTCAACGGTTTGCAAGCGTTGCTACGGCGTACGTCTATTCATAATGAAATGGCAAATCAAACTAATGACAAAGCAAATAGCAACTGTCAAATCGGTTATCAAACAAAACAGTGTTCCCTCTAAAAAACACCCTTTATTTTATTAGCAAATAAGCAATAGTTCAGTCAACAAAGAGCCCTAAACGACGTGGTGCTGCTCTGATATTGATTTAATATATTTAAGCAGAATCTAGTTAAATTACTTAATACTAATCATTAGTACATAAGGTAAACGACTATAATACTGACATAGGCGGCATTACTAACATATTTAGTGGATTTGTTCAATTTTAAAAATATTATTCAACATACTGAAATTATTTTTCTTAAAAACACGGATACGAACAATCTGTGAAAAATGGTTTTTTATTAAAGTTTTAATTTATTTCTAATTTGTTCATACTTATTCAAAGATAATTACATACAGCAATTTGGTATTTTGTTAAAAAAAATCATTTTAAAGACTGTTTTTTAGCAATGCCTAAAGGTAATCGTTTAACTAAGGCGGAGCAGCTATCGATAAAAATATATAAGGAGGAAGGATATTCTAACCGGCAAACTACAATAAAAATTGTGCGATCTGAAAGCGTCATCCGCAGTTTTTTCCGCCCAAATTATGGTGTAAAAGCCCCAACAAAAGGCCGAACCAAGATCTGAGCACGTCAAACTGGTCAAATTCGACATGAAGCTACTCGAAATCGGCTGTCATGCAAAGAGATAAAGGAGAAATTGAACCTTCCTG
Organism: Nephrotoma flavescens; assembly: GCA_932526605.1. NCBI lineage: Eukaryota > Metazoa > Arthropoda > Insecta > Diptera > Tipulidae > Nephrotoma > Nephrotoma flavescens. The sequence continues at coordinate 113,707,134 of OW052222.1, forward strand.
TGACGACTTGACACATTGCCCGTGTTTTGAGAAGTTCACCAAACATTAAATGGACTAAATTGAGAAGTAAACCTCGTTTAACTGCCGTGCATAAGAAGAGCCGCCTCAATTTTTTTCGTAAATACATGTCGTGGACAATAGATTGGCAGAAGGTGATTTTTTCTGATGAGAAAAAATTTAACCTCGATGGTCCTGACTGCTACAACAATTGCTACTGGCATAATTTGAAAGAACATGTTTGTCATCAGGTCGAAACGTAACTTTGCTGGAGGGAGCGTAATGATATGGGGAGTCTTTTCTTACTACGCAAAGCTACCTATCTGCGTCAGAACGTGTCAGATTAACTCCTGTATGTGCATGGATCTTTTGGAAGATGTTTTTCTTAGTTACCTTGATGGTATTGATCACGAAAATTGCATATTCCAGCAGGATAATGCGTCTATCCATATGTCAAATGAATCCAAACAGTGGTTTCGCGAGAAAAACAACCCTCTCCTTGAATGGCCAGCATGCAGTCCTGACTGCAATCCTATCGAGAACCTTTGGGGTATCCTAGCTGGCAAAGTCTATGCAAATCATCGGCAATTTGATAATATTAATGATTTGAAAAGTGCAATCCGTCGTTGTTGGGCGAAAATTGATCACTGAATTGAACCACTGAAAAAATTAGTAGATGCAATGCCAAATCGAGTTTTCGATGTAATACAAAATGGTGGATGTCATACAAAATATTAAATAAATAAAATATCAAATTTTTTCTTACTGGTGTTTCAATTATCTCGAGTGCGTTTATATGAATGTCTACCTAAATTTTAGGGTTTTCAATTTTATTAAAGTCAAATATTATAATTGTCATTAATTTGTTGGGGGTGCTAGTTGACAGCCTTCGTGTGGCGTATCCTGGCCAATGTACTGTAGATCGAACGGTTCTGGTATCCAATCCCTACGTAGTAGAGAAACAGAATAGCAGATAGTCAACAAAAAGATGAGATGTCGTATATAAACAATAACATACTCCAGGTAGGTCAGAACTTAGATTCTAAATCCCACCCCGATTTATAGGGCTGCTCCACGGATTCTGGTGGGAGCAATGCGACATTGCATAGGAAATTGTCGGTAGGCAACCAGGCTGATCCTTTTCCTAGTACTACTGGAAGCACAGAACAAGCGATAAATTAGTGGCCCTTTGGTAAAAGAAGTACGGCACTTCCTAGAACACCACCAACCACTCCGTCGCCAGAGATCAGCACACTGGGTGAACCTAGCAATGAGAAGGAAAATACTCTTCTATGAAACATAAGCCAAAAGCTATCAAACCAACTTCTGAAGGCATGCCCAGTGCACGAACAGTTATAATAAACAACGCGGAATTAATAATGTGGATACCTGGGTACCTTTTGCCATTGTAGACGTCTATTTTTGTATGTTTTACTGCAAATAAAAAATTTAAATTTTATGAGAACTTCTAGTTCAGTTGGTATAGATTACGATCGTACTTAAAAATGTGAAATGTTACAACTTGGACGAACGTGGAAAAAATAAGTTAATCACTCAAATTAAGATATTTTTTCTTCACTCACATGAGGGTTAATTGCGCAGCTGAACAATGAAGTTGCCGAGCTAAAAAAAGAAAACCTTATGCGAAAGGGAACAGTAAATAAAAATAATAACGCAGGAAACTTAGCATTAATGAACAACCAATTTCAAGTACTCACAGATCAAGTCGAATATCACACTGATGAAGATGAGCTTGAAAGGAAAACCAATTGGATACTACAGAAATCCAAGAGAGCAAATAAGAAACCAAGAAAAGAAACCAACCTAAGCAAGAGAAAAGCTGAATCATCGCCAGAAGTTGAGCCAATTCAAACTCACACTAAAACTGTCAATGCAACTAATGCATTAAAAGTGCACGAGCCAGAAAAGAAGAAACAAACCCATTTCACCATAACTTCATTCTGTAAAATAAAAGGATATAATTGCTACCATGCATTACATCCAGACAACAAAGCTAGAGGTTGATCAGCTATCATCATAAAAGATTATATAAAACATAACGAAGAACTTAAAGTCGAGAAGCTTTCCATGCAAGTCACAACAATCAAAATACAATTAAACAATAGTAAAACTTGTAGTATCTCAGCAATATACTGCCATCCAAGATACAATCTCAAACAAGTAGATTATACTAATCTTCTCAAAACACTAGGAAGTGTTTTATTAATTGGAGGGGACTATAATGCAAAAAACACGGTTAACGACTGCTAAAGGAAAATAACTGTTCGCAGCAGACAAACAACTAAAATGCGAGTTTCACTCAGGCGGTACACCAGCCTATTGGCCTACGGATATCAGTAAGACTCCAGATCGTATAGACTTCTTTATTACAAGAGGGATGTCAGATAATTATATCTATACAGAGAACAGTGAAAGTCTATCATCAGATCATTCACCAGTTATTATGATACTTAGCCAAACAATTATTATGAAAGAGAGCAACCCGAAATTAACGAGCTTCAAAACCATTGGGATCTCTTCCATACACACAGTTAACAGAAAGAATTAGTCTGCAGAACCCAATACCGGGACCAGCACAAATAGAAGACGAACTAGATAAACTCATCCATAATATCCAAAGTGCTGCGTGGGAAAGTACTAATAATAATAGTACGGAAATGAAGCGCAATACTAGCTATCCAGAGGAAGTGAGAAAACTTCTTAAAAATAAAAGAAAAGCACGGAAGAATTGGCAAAACCATCGAAACCCCGAAAATAAGAGGGTATTTAACCATTTGTGTAACCAATTAAAATACCTCATAAAAGACATTAAAAATCAGTCAGTTAATAAATACCTCAGCACTCTAACTGGGCAAAAAGATACTGATTATTCACTATGGAAAGCAACTAAGAATCTTAAAAGACCCAAACTTCAGGATCCTCCAATTAAAAATAAAGAAAATTGGGCCCGAAATGCTAAACAGAAAGCAGATTTGTTTGCAAATCATCTTGAAGAAACATTCGAACCTTACCCCAAACAAACGGAAGAGGAAAATATCACCCCGATAAATAAACAAGATGAACTAAAAATTACACCTGTAACATTGAAAGAACTAAAATGGGAAATCAAGAATAATCTGAATGCGTATAAGGCTCCAGGATATGATCTTATAACGGGTCAGATAATAAAAGTGTTACCGGAGAAAGCGTTGAGGAAACTAGTGCATATAATTAATGAAGCATTTCGACTAAGATATGTACCAAGACAATGCAAAAGTTGCAGAAGTAATTATGATATTTAAACCGAACAAACCTCCGAATGATAAAGCTTCAATTTCTCTGCTACCAACATTATCGAAACTATTTGAAAAGGTTCTTCTTGAAAGACTAAAACCAATTATCGAAGAAAGGAATCTTATCCCCTCACATCAGTTTGGATTTAGGGAAAAACATTCTACGATAGAACAAGTACATCGAATTACTGATGTAATCGAGAAATCACTAGAAATCAAACAAATATGCTCAACTATGTTGCTTGACGTAGCGCAAGCATTCGACAAAGTATGGCACCAGGGGTTAGAATTCAAACTTCATCGAGATCTTCCGGAGCAATTTTTTCAAATTTTGAAATCATACATATCAGAGAGGCACTTCCGAGTAAAGTATGAGAATGAATATTCTGAACTAACAAGAATAACAGCAGGAGTACCACAAGGGAGTGTTCTTGGGCCAATCCTCTATCTCCTATATACTAGAGATACACCAATGGCGACTTTTGCCGATGACACCGCAATACTTGCAACAGAAAAGAACATTCATGACTCCACTAGTAAATTACAGAAAGCTACTAACAAAATTAAATAATAATTGGACAAAAAAATGGCGAATCAAATTAAATGAAGCAAAATCAATCCAAGTCAACTTTACAAATCTAAAAGTTAATCATATACCAATAATGATAAACTCGATAGTAGTACCGCATGCAAACACTGCTAAATAGCTCGGCATGACTTTGGATGCTAAACTTAGATGGAAGGAACACATAAAAAAGAAGAGAGAAAAACTAAACATAAAATTTAGAAAAATCCATTGGCTCTTAGGGAGACAATCTGAACTAGCGATCCATAACAAACTGCTACTATACAAACAAATCCTGAAACCTGTATGGACATATGGTAGCCAACTCTGGGGTTGTGCCAAGAAGACAAATATCAAAATCATACAAACAGTTCAAAATAAAATCCTGCGATGTATTGTTAATGCACCGTGGTACATTCGAAACGACAACCTCCATCAAGATCTAAAAATCGAGCTTGTCGCAGATGAAATTAAACATCATGCAATAAAACACCTACAACGTCTGCACCAGCATGAAAATCTGGACATACGCTGTATGCTGACTACTACACAAACAAGAAGACTGCAAAGAACCAAACCACTGGACTTATCGCGACCATAGGAGGTCAGTAGACTTACTGCGGCGAAAAATCTAAGGAGTTACACGAAACTGGGGATAATCACTTGATTACGCCGACTAATCTCTCTCTCTCTCTCTCTAGCTTCACATCCCATGAAGGGATTTTGCCGCCCGCACTATGGTCCTCCAGCCGTCTCGGTCCATCGCTCTCGACCTCCAGTTTCGACATCCTAGTGCCTGTAGATCTTGTTCGACGTCGTCACGCCAGCGCAGTCGGGGTCTTCCTCTACGACGCACACCGGCTGGTTGTTGATGGAACACTTTATTGGTCATCCGTTGTTGTGGGGACCTTGCAACGTGGCCAAGCCATCTCACTCGATTGGATTTGATGAATCCGATAATATCGCAATCTCCAAGTATTTGCTTTATCTCGTGGTTCATGCGAATCCGATATTCATTGTTCGCGACTTTAATTGGACCAAAGATGGAGCGAATGACCTTCCTTTCGAAAGTTGATAACAATCTACAATCATTAGTGGTCATGGTCCAGCTCTCGCTTCCGAAAGCCAGCACAGGTCTTATTAGTGCTTTATAAAGTGCGAGCTTGCACGACTGCGATAGATTTCTAGATCGCAATAATTTTGATTGGGCGTAGAAAACTCGATGTGCGGCAGCTATTCGGGATTTTATTTCTGCCTGCATGTCATTTGATGATGTTATAACTGACCCGAGGTATTTGAAATTTTCAACGCGATCAAAATTGTGGTCGCCAATTCCGAGATTTGCCATGGGGATGTTCCTGGGTGTTGATACAAATTTGGTTTTGCTACTGTTCACCTTCAAACCAAGTCTTCTTGCGCAGCGATCGAGCGGCACGAAACTGTCTTTGATATCGCTAGGTCTTCGGCCAAGAAGCACCATATCATCTGCATATCCAAGAATTTGGCCTGATTTATTAAATATACAGCGCGAAGTTTCGATGTTGCTTTTCCTCACTACGTACTCAAGCGCCAAATTGAACAGCACAGGCGCGAGTGCATCTCCCTGTCGAACACCAGATGTTACTTCAAAGGAGTCTGACACAGTTCCTTCGATTACAATTCTACATACAGACCCAGACGTTGTTAATTTGCACAGAGAAACGAGTTTCTCTGGAATTCCTAGGCATATGAGCGCGGCCCAAAGGTTATCGCGGTTTATACTGTCATATGCCTGACAGAAGTCTATATATAATTGATGTATGGTTATGTTGTACTCCCAACATTTTTCCAGGATCATCCTCATGGTGAAACTCTGGTCAGTGGTCGATCGGTTGGGACGGAAACCACACTGATAATCGCCAATGATGTTTTCGGCGAAAGGGATGAGTCTGGCAAGTACAACATTAGCCAACACTTTGTAAGCAGTGTTCAATAGAGCTATACCACGATAGTTTTCACATTTGAGACGGTCGCCTTTTTTATGCAACGGACATATGAGCGCGGTCTTCCAATTCTCCGGCAGCTCTTCTTGGTCCCAAATACAGACGATGAGATCGTGTAGACTTGTTGCAAGAGTAGCGCCTCCGAGTTTTATTAATTCTGCGGGGATTCCATCGAGACCGGGTGCCTTGCCGTTTTTCAATCGACTAATAGCTGCGTCTACTTCCTCTACTGTGGGATATTCGACGAAGACCTCATCACCTGGAGGAGCTATTGCTCTAATAGGGTTCACGTCGTCATTCCGATTTAGTAGATTTTGAAAGTAGGTTTGCCATACTGAGAGAACATCAGCCACGTTTGTTCTCAATTCTCCATTCCCGTCTTTGATGGCTGTACTTCTTGGGTGGAAGTCTTTAGTGAGATTCCTGGCATTAGCAAAACAGTCCCTTGAATTTCCCGACTAATCAAAATACTTTATTATGAAATGTAAATTACTAAATGGGTGCAAGACTCAGTCGTAATATTTATAAATAAATAAATAAAATTGAAAAAAAAAAATTAATTTGTTATATTAACTACTTATCTTAGGTGTAATATAAAATTTAAGTTAATTGGAAATAATTAGATAGGTCTGGTTGTACAAATATATTTAAAAAACATAGTGCGTCTATCACTGCATATATTATCACTGCCTATATTGCATCTGCGGGCACTTTTAGAGCATTTATTAAATTGTTGAAAGAATGGTTATTCTCAAAAAATGGCATTTAGGTTTTATTTAGAACATTATTTTAAATTCTGTAAACATATGCTACTTTTGTTTTATTTATTTTATTTATTGAAAGTAAGTTCAATAATTTGTATGCATATAATTTTCAAACCATGCGCAAATATTGATTACAATTTTGTTTTTTTCCTTTATTTATTTTATAAACTTGTTAAAATATAATTCTTTACTTTTAATTTTAATTTATTTTTAATTTTTATTTTACTTTTTTTCTAATTTGTGTTATATTATTTTTACACATGAATCGTGACTCCGAGACATTGTAAAATCAGGAGCTCACTATCTAGTTTAATTTTTATATGATGTACTATTATTTTATTGCAAATGAATGTATTACATGTGATTTTCAAAAATAAAACTATGTAATTAAAAAAAAAAAATATTTGTTGATAAACAATAAGTTTATACTGAAAACCATATTGTACTTTCATTTAAGATTTTAGGAAATATATCAAAAAAAATATTACAAAAATAGGCTACATGAATTAAAAAAGATTTTTCTAAATTAAAATAAGTGTTTTTAATTCATTTTAAAAATGAATTAAAATCAGACTTGAAAATGAAATAAAAAAGTTCGATAAAACGAATTTAAAAAAGCATTTCTTAATTCATTTTTAAAATGTATTAATATAAATGTTTATAAAATGAAATAATATAAGCCTTTTTTATTTCGTTTTGTAAATGAATTAAAATATTTGTTGTAAAACAAAACGAAACTTAAAAATAAACTAGCTTAAAAATAAATTTAAATATAATAAAATTTAAATTTAAATTTGGCACGTAAAAATTTGGATAATTTTGGATTTGTATTTTCATTAATGAAAAAGCGAATAAAACTTCAAATTAAATCAGACATTTTCATTACAGAAAATAAGACATTAGAATACAGCAAACCTTCGATTTAACGGACCCGGATTTAACAGACGCTCGATTTAACGGACCTCGATTTAACGGACAATTTTTTTATTTTAAATTTCTCGGTTACCGATTATAATGGGATTGGGTATGTTGGATGGAAATGGGATTCTTAAATGATTTTTGGAAGAAATTCTAGAATATGGCCATCTGGGACGGAACTCGATCAATTCTTCACCGATTATGGGATTCTTAAACGATTTTGGGAATAAATTCTGGAATATGGCCATCTGTGACGGAACTCGATCAATTCTTAGCCGATTATGATGTGATTTTGTATGTTGGACATGGGATTCTTAAACGATTTTTTCCATAACTTTTTCTAAAAATCATTTAATAATCCCATTTCCATCCAACATACCCAATCTTATCATAATCAGTTAAGAATTGGTCGAGTTTCGTCCCAGGCAGCCACATTTCCGAAATTCTTCCAAAAATCATTTAATAATCCCATTTCCAGAACTTCTTCCAAAAATCATGCAAAATGCAATGCAACATACCCAATCCCATCATTATCGGTTAAGAATTGAACGAATTCCGCCCCAGGTTGCCATATTCCAGAACTTCTTCCAAAAATCATTTAATAATAACATTTCCATCCAACATACCCAATCCCATGATATTCAGTTAAGAATTGATCGAGTTCCAACCCAGGTGGTCATATTCCAGAAATTCATTCAATAATAAATTAAGAATCCCATTTCCATCCAACACACCCAATCCCAACATAATCAGCTAAGAAATGCCTGAGGTCCTTCCCAAATGACCATATGCCAGAACTTCTTTCAATAACTGTTTATGAAACTCATTTTCATCCAAAAAACAAAATTTTTGAGTTTTCTCATTTTTATAAATCGCTTTTTTTAATTCATAATTTTAAGTTAAAAATATGCATTAAAATAAATCGCAGATGTTCATACAAAAATCAACTTATTTAATTCCTTTTTAAAGAACTTTTTTAATTCGGTACCCCAAAAAAATATATGAATGAACAAACTTAATATTTTAAGTTGTCTATGGCCGAAACGTCAAATTGGAATAATAAATTTTATCTTCGTTTCTTACGTTATTTTTTTTATTCTTTTTATTACATCTATAGTTCATGCATAACACATTTTAAAATTCTTTTACTAAAAACAATATAAATCAGTTTTAACCTGACAGACATCGAGAATGCAGTTTTTGCAACGATTTCTTGGCATTTTGTCCAAACAAAAAGGTGTGTATATACATAGAGGCCAATCAAACGGTTTTAATAATGCCACAAGAACAAAATATTAAAAATATATTAAATATTTCTTAGTTCTATGTTAGTCTCTATGCGATTTCCATCGAATGTAGCGTATTAAGTAGATAGATGCCTATCGAATGTAGGATATTATAAAATTTAATATTTTTACAGTTTTGTTCCCTTTTGCTCTTAAAGTAAGCTGTGATTTGCATTTTGTTCGGCAGATTTAACTTTTTCGTTGTTCGAAATCGCTAATAGATCTGTCATCGAGGATGTGTTGCGTCAAGAGTTCCGCTGTAAGACAAGAGATTATAATAGATGTTTTCAGCCGTACCACCGATTGAAATCACATGTTGAAAAAAAAAGCGATTTGCATCCTACTCCTGTCGAGATTCAACCACGGTATATCTCAAGTTTTTCTGATTTTCTGAACCCCACTACTGTGCCATTTGGTCGGTAATGTACTCACATTGAAGTACATAGTATTTAATTTTTATTGCAAATGTTATTTAATAGTAATTCTAGGATTGGTGAAGGCCAGAATTCAACGTAATCCACGACAAAGCGCAGTTCAATCAGCGGTAGATCTAAAGGTGTCTGCTCGTAGCATGTGGTGCATATTCAAAATGAACTACGATTGAGGACCTAAAAAATACTAAAAGTGCAAGATTTAACACTTACACAAAAGTCAGTTCGCCTAGAAAGAGCAAAGGTGTTAAAACGCTTGCACGTTGGTGGCGAACTTGTGGATTTGGTATTTTATGATGAAAAAATATGTAAACAAACAAAACGATCGTGTTTGGTTAGAGTGCAAATTAAAATACAATTTAGTTCAGCGAATTGATTTGCGAAAGCAAGTGCCTTCATCAGTGATGGTTTCGGCCGCGGTAACTGCCACAGGATGCTCACCACACGTTTTCATTGAACGCCCTGTATCATTTAAGTAAAGGTAAAAGTAAATAAACGAAGTATCAATGAGCCGAAACTTCGAAGGCGGCTCCTTAATGGTTTGCGCCGCATTTTCTATTTTGGGAAAACCTCTGTGTAAAATTTCGACTGGAATGAAGTTCAAAGATTACATAGACCTGTTAGATGAGAGTTTAATAGATTTTGGTGGAATTCAACCAACCTCAAATTTGATTTTCCACCAGGATAATGATTCACAAATTGAAGGAAATGATCGATTGGTTTAAACCAATTTGGTTTATGGTTGTTAAAAAAGTGCTATGGTTTCGGTTTACCGTCTGTCCGTCTGTGTCCACGATAACTTGAGAACGGATGGAGATATCAACTTAATTTCTTCATTAAAATTTCAAGCAATTCATGGGATAGAGCCCTATTGATTTGGACATTTCTGTGTTTAGGGTGTTCGGAGATATGTAGGGTTTTGTTAACCTCCCTCCTTAAAATTGATAGATTTTTATTTTATTTTCTATTCTATTTCGGTTTCAAGGAGCATGTGAATGTGGAATGTGTGGATGTGGATTGTGTGGTTATGGGGGGTGGTGGGAGTATTTTGAGATAAGGTGTTTTGGGTTTGGTGTGAGACTAATTAAATTAATAGTCTTGTGCTAACCTCTTATATTACACTTAAACTAACAATTTACTAACTTAGGTGTCTGAAACCGGATCAATTAATTCCTTACTAACTAACAAGAATGGCATGCCTCCATCTTGTTAGTGTGTTTCAACTGGTTAAAATACCGCATAAATAGTTAAAAAGTTAAAAATTTATTCGTGGTATTTTTTTTAACTTTATCACCAAGTTTCCAGACAATTGTATGGTTGTTTATTTTACGTTATTATGAACAAAAAATGAAAAATAAGTAAAATTAATACACCTTTCAATTACGGTCAGTTTATACTAAACATTAAGATTTTTTTCAAATTTTGGAAATGGCAAATTTCTATTTACACACAAATATTTTTGTCAGCCAAATGTTTCTCATATAAAAATGTTGTTAGGTCTCGAGCAGATAAAATTTTGCATTTTTATTCACCTCAATTTTTAAATTTTTAATTTTTATGCAATTTGGTTGCATTGGTTTTTAATTAATTGAAATACACTCTATGCAACATGTGTGGATGAGCCCGATGTGAACCGGGAATCTTACTTAGGTTTAGCCACACACTCCAATCAATCAATTAATATAATCATCATGCGAATGAACGCACGAACTATTGGGCGCTCAACAACAATTATTGTTCTATTTGACGTGCGTAAAAAAATATAATCGTTTTAAGTACGAATATGTTCTTTTTTTATTTTATTTGAATTTTTGACTCTATTATGTTATGTAGATGGAAAACCTGGAAAAATCACAATGATCAGTTTCGAACCAATGAGATTATTGATTTGAAGAAATCAATCTTCCCTTCAGGTCGCACCGACTAATGTTGTTTTCGTACATTTTTCATTTTTTCCGTACATTAGTATATTTTAAGTATTCTAGATTAAATACAGGAAACCCTCCAACAATACGATTAAATCGTTTCGTGTAATTTGAAACCGTGTTGTTCGAGACTACAAAAAAGAAAAGCAAAAATCCCAAGTTTGAACCTAAGGCTAAAAATTTAAACATCGAAGATGGGGCTTGAAATTTTGCTTAATGCCTAAAGAAAAAAGCTGAAGCTTACTGATTTGTTTTGGGCTAGAGTACTTGTATTTATATAGACCTAAAAACAAGAAATAAAAATGTTTGAGCCCAAAAATTGATGTTCGGCTATGAAATTTTGTTAATGCTTACTTAAATAAAAAAAAATTGATTTTCGGCTATGAAATTTTGGTAATGTTTAAATAAAAAATTTAAAATATTACACTCACTAATTGATATCGTAGATGAAAAAATAGGTGCATAGAGAGAGCACAAAACAAAATTGGCGCACCAGCGTGTTTTGGTTCTCTCGTATTTACTTTATTTTTTTTATATCGTTGCATATTCTTGGGACAAAATTGCGTTGCATTTTTCTATATAATGCGACCCCAAAAACATCTTCGATGGTAAAAACTGTACGTTTTAATTATATAACTTTTTAACTATATAAATACAATTACTCTAGCCCAAAACAAATCAGTAGGCATTAAGCAAAATTTCAAGCCTCATCTTCGGATGTTTACATTTTTAGCCTTAGGCTTAAACTTGGGATTTTTTTTTTGTTATGGTATTTAAAAAACAAAATAAAAGAGAATAACGAAAATCGTGTTGTTTGAAACCGTGTAATTTGAGGGAATGGGTATACGTGTTCTTCGGATACCGTGTTCTTGGAGGGTTGCCTGTACAAAATGGTAGGAATATACTCCATTTAGCGTGAATCTGAGTGACAAAAACTATAATAATCAATACCTACTTATTCTCAATCAACTTGCAAACCAAACCACATTTCAATCTCTTGGTGTTGAGAAGTCCATGGTTGAGTCCCTTAGAGTTCTGGAGCGAAAATAAATTTTTATTAATTTATTTGAATTTTTGACTCTACTAAGTATATAACTGGAAAATCTGGGAGAACACAACCAAATATAATATTGCCGATCTCATATAAATTTTTTCGCCTAATTTTTTTTTAAAAGAGGGATCCAATGCACAGTAACCTCACTATGCGGACACTTTTTTCATTAAAAAAGTTTAGCTAAGACAACAATTTTGCGAGACATCTATACGTTTCATGAACAAAATTTTACGAAGTTTAAATTTTTTTTATCGATTTTTATTTTCTACGATTTGCACATGCTGGATGCACATGTTGAAGTATTTACATACAGACTTGAATAAAAACGTAAACAAGAAGCAAGATCAACTTTGAATTTTATCAATGGTTTTTACTTTTCGTAAAATATTATTTTTTTGTTTTGTGTCCTTTTAAAACAAAATTATGTTTTGTGTCGTTATTCCCTATGTACCTTATGTGATATTTTATGATACGAGAGACTCCATTAAAAAGAACTTATTGTAAATAAGACTTATTATTATTGTTTTAAAATTAATCAAAATAATTTTTTTCGAGTTATGTATATGCAACATTGTTATTCGTATTATTAAGCGATAATTTGTTAATCCGTGGATAATTGATAGTAGGGATAATAAATATGTAGATTATAATTTTTTAATTTTAAAACTAAGGAAGCATACATGTGCTAATTTTATCTTGTCCTTATGAGTGTGTATTTTAAAAACACATATGAAAAAAACCGACCTTGAACTAGTTTATGAACTAGACATTTTTGTTTTATAAACTTATTCTTAGTGTGGACTACCGTCGATGACGTAAACTATTTCAGTGTTGCACTTTTTTATTTATTTATTCTTGCATCGATTGGTTTTGCTTTTTAAATGAATGAATGTTATGAAAATAATTTATTTATAAAGTGTTCTAGAGTGTACAAATCTCTTATATCTCCAATGAGCTAACTGTGGGAAAATAAATCTCCTTACTTTATCATTTCGCTTGATATGAAGTACAGCCAACACAATTGTGTCTATAGTTATAGTGTTTTTTTTCGGACGAAAATAAGTTTGAAAGGAATGCACAAATGTGTAAGTTGGTTCAAAACACATACAAAAATATATTTTTGACATCATACTTTTGCCTTACCCACACAATTGTGTGGGCAGGCAAGAAAAGGGTTATGTTCCTTACGTTTTCGTTGCAAAGAATTGATTTGGTTGGATGAATCTGTCATATTAATTGTTATAGATTGATTTTGATGTAATTTGTGATTTATATAAATCATGTTTTATCGAAGAATGAAATTACCAGAAAAATATTAATATGACATAAGAACAACTACAAAGGCTCATAGGAAGATAAGATGTTTAGCATTTTTAACCTTATTGTAATGAAAATAGAATTAGATCTATGAATAATCGTACCTTCAAATTGAAATTTTGACATTCCAATTGATGATGTAAACAGTAAAAGAATCAATGTACTTATTTCATATCTAGCTTGTGGTTTCACAAGGTGGATATTTTACTAAGTTATTCATATAACCAAGTTGATTGCTACCTCAAACGAACCTACCTAACATAAGCTTATTAAAAAACTTGTATTGACCTGTGTAAATTAAATGATTCCGAACTCTGCGTAATTTTTTACGTGGAGCTTTCTTTGATATAGATATGTATTTATGTTTCTGAATAGAAATCTTTCGGAAATTCTCGACGAAATTGGCTTCTTGAACAATAAAGCAATTTATTATGTTATCTTGAAACTGGTAGATTTTTCTTTTATTATGAAATTGTTGAGTGGCAATATTTCTGTGTCAAATTACAGTATTGAATAATTTTTTAGTCTGCACCATATGCAAGTATATACGAAGTATATACTTGCATATGGTGCAGACTGAAAAATCCCGGGTTCGATTCCCGGCGGTGAGAAGGAAAACAAAAAATTTCACGGTTGGTTTAGGAT
>OW052222.1:114352291-114457291 GCA_932526605.1 Nephrotoma flavescens
ATATATATATATATATATATATATATATATATATATATATATATATATATATATATATATATATAATATATATATATATATATATATATATATATATATATATATATATATATATATATATATATATATATATATATATATTATATATATATATATATATATATATATATATATATATATATATATATATATATATATATATATATATATATATATATATATATATATATATATATATATATATATATATATATATATATATATATATATATATATATTATATATATATATAATATATATATATATATTATATATATATATATATATATATATATATATATATATATATATATATATATATATATATATATATATATATATATATATATATATATATATATATATATATATATATATATATATATATATATATATATATATATATATATATATATATATATATATATATATATATATATATATATATATATATATATATATATATATATATATATATATATATATATATATATATATATATATATATATATATATATATATATATATATATATATTTACATGTATTCCATTACATGGCAAATAATTACACCTATAAATTATTTAATGCTATTCTGCATGACCATGATTTAAATTTATGAATACATTGCGCTAATGCAAAAATATTATGACCTGTTGTGTACAAGAAATTTCCATGGCCGTACAAAATGTTTAATTATCTCAGAATTTATGTAGGTTATTTAATATACGTTTTGATTATTACAGTCTTGGTAAACCATTATCGTGTGTGTACCACAAGTCACATTATTAAAATACAACATATTATCTGCCACGCTCTTACTTCCTTATTTAAAAATCGCGATAGGTCGGTATTTTATGAAAAATTTATAAGGTGTAAATCCCATCATTAAGGCTACAACTCTACCCAACTAATGAACTACATTTCGCTTCTTTTGTTTGTCGATAATGTACTACTACAAAAAGCAACTGAAATTTTAATTTAGTTCTGGCTGGTATAACAAAAGTAGTTTGCAACAATGAAATAATAACACGTGAAAACTAATGAAAAAGGCATGTGTGAAAGTTATTAGAGAAGTTTCTTGCAAATTTTGTTAAAATTCGAAAATAGCCTTGAAGTCACACGTAGAACAAGAATAGAATAAAGGTGGATGAGAAACCAGAACATAATGATATCAATTACATTTAAAAGGCTATCGAATCGTTGTAAAGTTTACATTAACATTACCGATCTGATCCGTATGCGAATCGTTGCGTGAAATTTAAACAGTCGGCAAATATAGTTTTCGAGTATCTTAAAATTTGATGGCGTCTAGAAAACGAAGTTTAAAAAATTGCTGAAAATCTGATACAATTATAAATATAAAATTCGTCTCTTAATACAATTATTTAACTGTAACGCATAATTGAGGATAAATATTTATACAGTGCAAAACAAATAAAGCTAGAACCGATAAAGACATAATATAAACTCACAAAATAAAACACGTATGTACAGAACAAAGTCTGAAAAAGCGTTCCTGTTTACATCACAGCTACTTTAGACGAGTGGTATAATTTTCGCACATGACGTCAATTTATGTCTAAACCGGAAGAGCGTCATAATAATGTTAAGATATTTACACTAACAAAACAACTGGAGAAAGCAACAAAAACGTCGACATAGCGTGTCGTCATCATTTGGTGTAAGCAGCCTGTAGTTTAGGATGCATTGTGTAAACCCATACTATATAATACTTTATTAATTTACTATGTTGTTATTGAAAAGTTTAAAATTTTCATTAAAATATCAAAAATGTATTTTATTTTAAAATATTATAAATGAAAATGTAAACATATACGAAATGTCTTTACATGATACTGGAAAAAGGAAATATGTACACTAAATTACTAAACTTTTGTGCTACTGGTGTAAAATGGTATAAATTTGTTATTATTTATTTCTGAGAAAACTCGATTCTATTCGAAAACAGCTTATGAATCTGAGAGAAATTTTGAATTTTAGATTGTGTCCAAAACCGGAAATACATAATTGAATTTCTTCATACTCGTATTATATCTCTGACCCGATTTACAAGTCTTTTTCTGAAAAAATTATTGACAGATACAGGCAAATACATTTTATATTATAGGAATAGACACACCAACCGTCGAAAACAAGCGGCCAATGTAAATATGCTATGTAATATGTGCTAGTCCCATTTCAAAGTTAGTCCCCATTTTTGAGATATCGCTATCGTCATGTTTTGGCTCTGAGTCAAAACATACCCTCATTTTCATGTTGATAGCTCCTGAACCATTAATATTTTCGTTATGCGTTCTTCAGCAAAGTTGTTGCGCAAGTCAAGGCCAACAACTTTGCTGAACATATCAAGACCGAAAACCGACATCTACATTCATATTTTTGTGTTATTTCTCCATATATGTGTGTTTTACTTAGGCCAAGGTTAGCTTGGAGTGGCACTTCCGCACACTTAGACCAGGAGTGCTTCGTTGTGATACCACAGGAACCTATTTCCCGTTTATCCCTGTTCAAAACCATTCGGAGCTACGTACGTACCGCAAAATATCTCGCACTCCACATTCAGTGAGATCTGAAAGGCTGGTCACACTGGACACGCCCAAATACCTATGCCTTCTGTATGATCCTCCATGCAACTTCTACAAAGTCATTCGTCTGTAGACCCAGCCTTCTCGCATGTTCCCCAAAAAGGCAGGGTCTTGTCAGTTTTAGCAAAAGCCTCTCACAGAAGACTCGGCTCCTACCTTGCCGTTTCGAGAAACATAAGTACACAGGTAAGGCTAAATGCAACTGGAATTCGGCATACTTAGGCTAAACAAGACGCTCATCTCAGATAAGATACAAAGAACACATCACAAGTACATAAAATCAAGTTTCGTACAACACATAAAAACGGAAAATCATACACTAAATTCAATAAAAATGTAACCATTTTGCACATAATCAAAAAAGAACTGAAATTAGACAGGTGTACCAATTTGAGTCATGAGACATTTTTATACCGTACGTATACGAATTTCTCATGAGTCATGAGTCAAATTACGGCCAAAATTCACACCCTGAAAATATACAAAAACAAAAACACCCACAATTTACTTCGCGACAAAATCAACACAAAACCCCAATAAAATTTACGACCTCCATAACTTAAAAACAAAGGAGGTACCAAACAGCAGCGCCTAGCTACAGTATAGAAAGAGCTTCAAAATAAATTATGTAACAGTAGCAAAAAATAAACCGAAGAAGAGATTATTGTCGAAATCGATATTTCTAAAAAAGTTAAAAAATTGGCACAATAAGTAAGAACTAAAAACTGTAATATAAAATTAAAAATAAAAAGTTTTTCATCTAAATATATAAAGTGACAAAAGAATACAAAAAATAAAGTGAAAATCGTCTTGTGAAATCTGGTGAAATAAATAATATGGATAGGTGTTTTAAACTCAAGTGCTTTTGTTATGTGTGTGGAAAATTTACAATTATGAGCAATCGCCGCAAAATAAGTGATTAAACCGCTGATTTATATCGACAAATAGTTATTAGTGGTGTAAATTGGACGCCGTCTATCTGCATAGATGGCAAAACACTCGAGCCGCAATGCCATTTGGTGTTCCGATGATATGGGTCGATCTACAAGAACATGAAGCAGTTCAATGTTATGGGTGCATGAATTATATTCTCGGTACAAACAGAAACAAATTTGTTTCTTTGACAGTTTCTTTGCAGTGTATGCAACGAGAAATACTCATCTACCGCTGCCGCATTCAGATGAAATTCCTGTTCCGGAAAGATCAAACCCAACTGAGGATTATTTACCAACAACATTTGAATCAGGTGAAACCGGAGAAACATCTGCACCAAAATATCAACCATTAAATGTCACTGCGCCATGCAATCACATTGAAATCTCGCAAAGTCGTTTGGATATTATGGTACGACGCCTGAAACTATCGCAGCGGCAAGCCATTCTTTTGTCAAAGGATTTAAAACAAGTGAACATTTTGGCTCCAAATGTTCGGATATATGTAGCAATAAATCGTCATCGTAATTTTACGAATTTTTTTCAAATCAATTGAGAATAATTCACTCGCTTTTTGCACTGATATCCAAGGTTTGGTATCCACAATGCACAATGCATATAATCCCAAAGATTGGCAATTGTTCATCGATTCCTCTAAAAGCAGCTTGAAGGCAGTTCTCCTTCACGTTATCAACTCAAAGAATTCCATTCCAATTGCATTCAGCACAAACACAAAGGAAACCTATGCATCAATGAAAAAAATCATCGATTTGGTTAAATACAATGACCATGGAACCAATGGAAAGTTTGTGCAGATTTAAAAGTGATACCTCTTTTAAGTGGCATGCAATTGGGTTACACTAAAAACATGTGTTTTATGTGCTTATGGGATACTCGTTTTAAAGGCGACCAATACAACGAACAGAACTGGGCTTTTCGTGAGAACATTAGATTGCGATACAACAGCATTGTTGAGGCTCCACTTGTGTCAATTAAAAAAATATTGCTACCACCACTTCATATCAAGCTTGCAGTAGTTAAAAATTGTATAAAAGCACTGAATCCAGATGGAAATGCGTTCGTCGAATTGCGTCGCATTTTTCCGCGGTTAAGTGCAATGAAAATAAAAGAAGGTTAGTATTTACATCTATTCGAATGTAAGTTTTGATCAAATGAAATTTGCTCGCATCTTGTTTTTTATTACAGGAATACTTAAAGGACCAGATATTCATCGTCTGATGAAAGATGATGCATTTGAAAATGCTCTTAGTGAACGAGAGCTTGTGGCATGGAAATGTGTAAAAGAAGTTATTAAGAATGTTCTCAGAATTAACCGAGCCGATGATTGGCGCAGATATATTGAAAATACGCTGACTGCTTTTCATAATATAAACGTTAGAATGTCACTGAAAATACATTTTTTGCATTGTCATGTGGAAAAGTTAGCCGAACAATCACCAGCCGAATCCGATGAGCACGGCGAGCGTTTTCACCAAGTGACGGCAAGGCTCGAGATGCACTCTTGAGTGACATTTCTTGGAATTTGCAAGAGGAAGAAGATCCCGAAGACAACACGAACAAACCTGAAAATTAAAATTAAAAGTTAAGAAAAATGTTAATTTTTTAGGAAAAAATTGAGAAAAATCACAATAAAATCAACTGAATCAGTTTAGTTTTCTTTTAAATAGCTTCTATTGTATCTATATTTGCCGATGAGATGTTTATTCGATCGATTTAAATTCAATAAATGGACAAAAAATGATAAAAAACGTGTTTTTCGTCAAAATGAAAAGCAAAAAATAAAATAACAGAAAAATGTGATTGAAGATGTCGTTTTTCGGCCTTGATATGTTCGGCAAAGTTGTTTGTCTTGGCTTGCGCAACAACTTTGCTGAAGAAAGCATAACGAAAATCTTAATGGTTGAGGAGCTATCAACGTGAATATGAGTGTATATTTTGACTAAGAGGCAAAATATGTCGAAAGCGATATCTCAAAAATGGGGAGTAACTTTGAAATGGGACTAGCACCATTGAATTCAGCATACTCGAATTAGGTTTACCCCCGGGTGCCCAGCTTGTCACGCAAAAAAAGTTTATAAAAAAAAGTATATTTATAAAAAAAAACATTATAAATTATGGATTTTTAACACAAATGCGCCGCCGTGAAATTATGTCCCACACCAAGCGGCCAAAAAATTCATCCATCGCCGCCGAAAATAATCTAAAAATAATGATACTTCAATTATGGTTCATACATATCTCATTTGTCATTCTCGTGTATACACTCATATTATTTACCAATATCCCGGCTCACGATCACAATTGTGTACGTAAAAATCGTGTACGAAAGAGAATCATGAAAAAACGCCATTACAAACTACGGTTATTTACATACACATTTGTGTATAGTGGGGTTAAATCGAAACAATTTTTTTTTCTGGCCGGAAAAAAGATATTAAAAATTAACAAAACAAAAATTCAAAATTTTCAAAATTATCCGACACAAAAAATCTTCGCGACGCTCTAGGTGCGATTGGATATGCGAGTCAAGCTGTATGGATCATTTGGAATTTGACGCGCCGCGCTTGGTGTATTAATAGTGCGTTCATGACATCGGAAGTTAGAAATTACGTAATTTGATTGGTTTTGAGTTTATTAGCGAGTATGAAACTATTTATTTCCGATGTCATGTACGCGATTTAACTGTGTTGCACGAAAAAATTGAATTATTTTGTAGTTCTGGATTTAGTTTTTGTTTTGAAAGTTGGTAAGTATGTTTTTTTGTGTATTTAAATATTTCGTAATTTTTGTATTTTATAAATTGAAGAATATTTTATATCGATTATGCCGCTTGAAATATAACCTTTAATATTTTAGTATAATACAATACTACTTAGTACTAAAAACCGAGTTGAATTTTCGTAAATCCAAAATCTTTTGGATTTATATGAATCCATTTCGGATTAGCATATATTGCAATGTAGTTGTAAATTGATCAATGCAATACATTGTCAGTTTAATTACAACAAAAATAAACTAGATACATATGAGCAAAAAAATTCTTTGAAGGGCAAACCAAACATGTACAGAACATTACGATGGCATTCGAGCAGTATAAAGGTTATGAAACGGAAATTTTTACAGATCAGTTTGTAGTAGTTACCCTAAACAACCAACTAAAGGATGAAACACACCAAGCTATTCGCTTGTGTAATATTGCAAAATCTCTATGCTTAGTCTGCTCCTTGACTCACATTCATAAACAAAAAAAGGCACAAAGAAATCAAATGTCGATTGATTGAATTGAATGAATTCCCATAGGAAAGTGTTTGCATAAATCCACAATCAACCCTGTGTTTTTTAAAAAATTAGTCTGCAATAATGAATTACCATTTCAAATTTCGACGAAACCCAAAATCTACATAAAAAAATTCGTTCCATATGCCTGAAATGGTGTTCAATTTGCAGCAAATAATTTAAGAGAATTAAAAAACAATAATATTATGGGAGATTCTTTTTAAAAAATCAGTTTAACGTTTTACTCAGTCTTTCCCTTTTATTAAAGATCCGTTTTATTTTTTTTTTTTTTGGGTTATTGCTTTGCTTTTCTTTGAATGGCGTTCTCCGGATTTCACCTTATTAGTTTCAGTATTTGCCACAACAAGTTCCTTCACTATATTTTCAATAATTTTATGTACTTCAGAAAAACCGTGCACGCCGGTTCCACGCTTCGTCACTGTTTTGAGTACGTGAGAATATTTCTAAATCCATATCGGCATCTGCAATAGTTCAGAATTGTGGACTATGGATTGTGGAACAATTGTCTCCCCAATAGAATTTTTTGCAAACCAACGTCCAATCACTTTTACTCCGCTGTTATCAAACTCCTAGTACAAATTTTATTTTTATTAACCCTTTCTGGATTTCAGTTTTACGATTTCAGCTCTTGCCACAATTATATCATCTGGGGTTAGCCCGTTAATCATGCATTACAAAATCTTGCACTAAAAATCTTGTATATCAGAATTTCCCGTGCATTTATAGAGTCGCGTTGCGGGCGATTCTGTAAATGTAAGATTTTGTAATGCATGATGTTTTAATGCAAGATAAAATATCTAACCCAAATCATCAAATTAAAGCTCGAGTGACTTTGATAGTCGCGGTGAGTGGTGTGTCGAGGCGAGAATTGTAATAGACCTGATATAATCATATAAACATAGTTTTATAGTGTACATATTCTTTGATATACATATTAACATTAAACGAATTATTTTATTATTTCTAACATTTTTAACTTACATATGTATTTTTAAATATTTATGTTTGGACTGACGTTCTCATCTGACCTTTCTTTGCAATTATTTGCAATCAGTTTTAAATTTCCCATTTTTATAGTACACATTCAAAAAAATTCCGTGTTGGTATATACCAACACGGTTTAACATATTTTCATACACACACATAAAAAATTACAAAGCGATTTGCAATCGAAAGTACTAGTGCATACACATCTTTTTGCATTGTAAATTTTGCATTCAGACAAAAAATGGAAAGTTTTCCATATTTTATACAGGGTGTTTGGCACATGGACCGACACAATTTTTTAGCAGATTGGGGGGGGGGGGCATTTAGAAGGTTTCATCCCACGAAACTGATGTCCATAATGACACGGTAACTGAGATATGATATTTTTAATTTTTTTTTAAATTACTCAAAATCTCACCTTTGGTCATAACTTTTTGTTTGTAGTCGTAAAGACACGAAATAACTTTTATTGTATTCTGCAATGTGATTTTGTTCAAAATAAATCATCATTCAATACAATTGGTTTAAGAAAAACTAATTATGGGATTCCAAATCCTAAAAAATGTGTAAAAGTATAAAAAATGTCTACCATTTAAAAAAAAACTAGAGATTGTTTTAAAATAACCTTTGTTTTAGAAACTTCTCTAGCTTATGCTTTCCAACGGTATGGTACATGTCATAGAAATCATTCATTTTGTGATCAAAGCAAGAGATACTATTTTGCTGGGGTCAGGTTTAAGATAAACCTTTTAAGTTATTGATAAAATTTTATTCAACTTTATTTATTAGATTTTGTTCAAAATGACCTCCTCCACTCCATATGTATGCAAGAGATTTGTACAACGTGAATAAAGTAGATACCAAAAATTGTGAAATAAAATTGTGAAACAAGAATAAAATAATACTAACAACCCTGCTTTTCCCTGGGCATCTGAACTTCGCTGATAAAATAATTGAACCTTATTTACCTGGACACGGCGATACCACATTGCAATTTTTTGGACCTTGGATTTACCCGAACACAATAAAAAACAGCAACGAGATTTTAGACCTCGCTCCTCCCTTAGATACGGATATTTACAACACAATCATACGGCCACGCTGCGAATTATTAGAATAGAGAAATTTATTCGACCTGTGAATAAGGCATCTATACCAAACATCAAACGGGACATTTGGCTTACATTGATTTCGAACTGGATGATAAAAACCGTGAGTAAGCGACCTTATTTTACCAATATATTTTCCGTGAGGCATTCCAGTTTCTATATAGAGGAATAAAAACGGGTGTTCCAATTCCTAATTATAAAATTTATATGAATATATGTGCAAATACAAAAATACAGTCCACTAATTGAAAGAAAAAGCCTGAAGGTAGGCATTGAGTTGTAGTGTGTTAATTGTAATTTGACCGTGATCGATGTTAATACACGTCAAAGATTTTTCAACCCCCTCTGCTGGCTTTACATTGGTATCTTTCTCTTATCTCCACTTACCTTTGTTGGTACCTTTGTTGCGTACAATAAATTCCTCAGCACGTCTCCAGAGGTAGAAATTCACGGATGTGAGGCCTGTGGACCGTGCGGGCAAAGGAATAGGGTCACCTTTACAAATCCATGAGTTTGTGATTGAATCATCCAAGTATTACTTAAGCAAAATTGTTGAGAACTTTTTGTTGCGTTTGTCTTCGCTATTGCTATAATTCCTATAATTTCAGTACCGAAGAGTATGCTGACATATTGACGTATGGCAGTTCTAATTGCAATAGGTGTGAAGCGAGAAGAATTTATCAAAAGTGATATCCTGATTGACATTTACAGCACCACGAAACCTTCTCAACAACCTATCGACATCTGAGGAAGACCGACAGCTTCCATTTTCACGAGGGTGAATGTGAGGCAACATAATGTTGCAGTCGATAAAAGAATAATAAGCTTTTGACGAGGATCCTGTCCCCAGACCTCAAGACCATAAGAGAAATTTTAATTGAAATGATAAGCGCCGCATATTAATAAGAATGAAAAATGAAATGCAACTTCGCACAACAACCATGGATACAAGAAAAAGATAGATACCTTGCATGCATATGTAGTGGAGGAAGTCATTTTGAACAAAATTTAATAAATGAAGTTGAATAAAAATTTATCAATAACTTAAAAGGTATATCTTAAACCTGACCTCGGCAAAATAGTATCTCTTATTTTGATCACAAAATGAATGATTTCTATGACATGTACCATACCGTTGGAAAGCATAAACTAGAGAAGTTTCTAAAACAAAGGTTATTTTAAAACAATCGCTATTTTTTTTTAAATGCATATAGAAAGTAGGCATTTTTTATACTTTTACACATTTTTTAGGATTTTTAGGGGATCTCATAACTCGTTTCTCTTAAACCAATTGTATTGAATGATGATTTATTTAGAATAAAATCACATTGCAAAATACAATAAAGGTTATTTTGTGTCTTTGCGACTATAAACAAAAAAGTTATGACTGTTTAAAGGTGAGATTTTGGGTAATTTAAAAAAACTGATATTATATCTCAGTTACCGTGGCACTATGGACATCAGTTCCATAAGATGAAAGCTTCCAAATACCCCTCCACCCCCCTCCCCC
Organism: Nephrotoma flavescens; assembly: GCA_932526605.1. Classification (NCBI taxonomy): domain Eukaryota; kingdom Metazoa; phylum Arthropoda; class Insecta; order Diptera; family Tipulidae; genus Nephrotoma; species Nephrotoma flavescens. The sequence continues at coordinate 114,362,794 of OW052222.1, forward strand.
CAATCTGCCAAAAAATATCCCATCAAGGGGTTTGGCTGCCTCAAATGAGGTTTCATAATCATATTTTCATTTCGGATAATGAGTGATTAATTCATTGATCCTAAACCAGCCGTGAATTTTTTTCCTTGTTGCAAGGATACTATTTTATTTGGGTTAAATTGTTGCTCCCAGAATATAATGAATATTTTTAATAGCGAAACTCGTTGCGTCGTGCTTTTGCTTTGTAGACTTTTGTTTTGCTGACGTTATTTCTAAATTGTATTGTGTCCATTAACCAAAACGTCATACATACAAATGAGAATAACACAAATACAACAAAATGTTTCAAAAATTTTCCTTTGCAAATATGTATTTGCAATGCATTCAGTGCATTGTTCGATCATTTAAATCGAAGTTTATTTCTCGTTCCTGTATAGAATAAAAATTTGTCTCTCAATTTTTATATCATTTACTAGCCTGCTAGAGTGCAACATTGTGATGTTTGTACTGCGTTTATATCACCAAATAATTTATTTTCGATTCTAGAACGAAAATACGTGAAATAGATATTGTTCAAATATATTCTATAGTAGGTTGTGACAGCAATAAAGAAGAAGAAATAATTGATAAACGAAACCGAAGGCAAATTAATTCTAGCAGTAAGAGACGTAATACTCAATTCCCTTAGACGTATCACTTCATGCGACGTGACTATGGATCTCCCTGGTTACTAGATTTTAAAATCAAAATTTACTAAATAATTTTATACAAAACTCTCAAAGAAAATTTTTTAAATCTTAGTTGGCTGCATTAGGATGAAATTTGTTTTATTTATTTGTCACGTCAAAATTTCAAGTGATAGAAATTGTCATTTGAAGTGATAGCAGTCGCAAGAACATGTTTATAGAACTACTTTATTGGACAATTATGTTGTAAGTTTCGATTTAATGATCTAGTAACCAAGAATATAGTCTGAACTGATGCGACTAGAGGAATAGGGGTGATATACTTTGATAAAATATCGAAAAATGGTGATGTTAGAGATGCCCAGATGAGAACCAATAGAAGAAAAAAAAAATTTTGCTTTCAACAAAATTGTTTTTCCAAACTACTACAATTTCTATCGGGCAAGTGACTCCGCTATAATTTTACTGAGTTCTATTAAATTTGGAAAGTAAAAACTTTAACCAAAATGAATTTTAGAAAATTGTATTTGTAATTTCGAAAAGGTAACGCACCCCCTTGCGGTTGAGATGCTCATTTTTTAGGAAAATTGGTAGTAGTCATGTATAACACGATAATCCATGAGTAATAAATTATTATCTAAGTTTTCGCAAATGTATGTCATATAAAATTTTAATGTTACGTCAAAACTCGTAAGACGAAGAAGATTACATTTTTAAGACCAACACCTCTAATTTTTTATTTTGGAATCTCTAAGTATTATTGCAGACCGTTAAATTTACTAATTTATATTTAGTGAAAATTAAGTAATTTTCAATTAATTATATCAGTTATGTGAGAAACTCGGACCTTCAGAACCCCAATCAGAGAAATTTAAATTTAGACCATAGTTTTAGATTGAGCTAAATTATTTAATATCCCAGTAGGTCAGAAACACGTTTCACGCACCAAGCTGCATACAAACAAGTATCCATAAAAAAAATTATAGCGCTCTTTTGAGAAAAAAAACCATAAACCTAAATTTCTACTGATATAATTATGAAATAAGTAAGTGAAAGTTTTCTCAACGGTGAGAATTCCATAAATGATGTACACACAGAAATGATTTAAAATATTATATGAGTTCGAGTATGTAGTATTCAGTCGATCTGATGATTGTTTTTACCTTTTCTTCTTTTTTCTTATGTTTAATTAACCAAATTGTGACGACCATCTGCTCATTGAAAATTTAGAAAAACCAAAGAAGTTGGTAATTCCAAAATGATATAAGTGTAATATTATATTTGGTAATATGTAATTACGTTAATTGTGTGTATTTTGCATATAGTCTTTGTATGCATAGGTAAATTAATATTATTTAAAGTCGGCAGCTGCGAGCAATTTTGGATAATATTTGAATACGAGTAAAACACATAACCGTAATTAGGTTAATCAGATTTATGTGAAATCAAAAATTAGATAATAATATTAAATTTATTTATAATTAATGTGGGGGGTTACATCGATTTTCCCGGAACTTCTACCGATATGTGCATATGTAAATATACATTTATAGATAAATAAATATTAATACTTGTAACAATATACGTATGATGATGGTGATTTGTTATATATCGATTCAAGTAACAAACAAATTTTGAAAAGGGCGCATAAATTAATATTAGAGTGTTGTAATTAGGAATTGTATAATATGTTACTCAACCAATAATACATAATGTGGAAAATGAATCAAATGGAGGAAAAATTAATGGATTCCGTATCATAAGGTCATCGAAATAATTAAAATTTTATAATATGTATACGATACGAACTTAAATGACATGAATTCGATTGGCCCAATTACCACACAAACCCACAATAATAATCGTATGTTGGTTTAATAGTTGTAATAGAGATGATATAGATCGATTTTTATCAAAATGTAATTATTTGATATTTCATATAAATTACAGATACTGAACTATCTATGAATTAGGTGTGCAAGTAGAAACTCTACTTTTTTGGTATAATTCAACTTTATTGAAAATATTTATAATTGTTACAAAGTTTAATTATCGAAATATTCGCCATTATATGGTCTTTTGCCATTTGTCACGGCCTGGTAACGTTCAGTTGTAACAGTTTGACCAGTTTCCGGAAGACACACAGTAACACTTTCTTGGCATGAATATTCATTTTTGAAGCTAATGTTGATGGCTAGAAAAATTTCTTTCTTTTGTACCGAGAAAGCAAATTCATGCAGATGTCAACTTTTTGGTTTTTGTTTTATTCGGTCAGTTTATGTGGAACCCATTTTCCTTACTTCTGTATTTTTCCCATTGCATGCAATCGAAGTAACTTTAAGTTCTTCGTCTTCAAACTCTTTTACTGCACTTGGACGTGGGTGGTCCTCAAGATTAAAATTGCCATCACGAAATTTTGCAAACCACTTTTTTACTGTAGTTCACTTAAAGTCGAATTAATGAATTCCATAGCTTGAGCAGCATTTTTTTCATTTGAAAACAGAATAGAATGTTTTTTCAGACATTTACGTCACTGTAAATGTTGCTTATCGACATCCATCTCTTAAAATTGATGCACACGGCACGACATCTTGTAAATCACTGAAACGTATGTCATAAAAACAGCGATGACTAAGCTACATATATCTAAAATGGCGGGCGATTAGGATGCGTTGAAGTATATTTCAATGCAACCAACTTCAGAGTCGAGTTTCTACTTGCACACCTAACATAATAACGTCAATAGGAAATACAATCCACAAGCAAATTTCATGGCTGATGAATTCGCATAAACTAAATATGTGGTGGTTAGTACCGTGCAAAACTACTATTTGTTTGAACAATTTATACACATAATAGTACTCGTATAATGATAGTTGCTCATTTCTATTTGTATATAATTATTGTTAGCTAATAATAATCTACTTGACATGATTTTAGTGAAACGGAAAACATACTAAAATTTCATTTAATCGTAGCCGATTGTTGTGTATAGTTTCAAATACTCAATTAGTCTTATATCAGGTATAAAAATCTAACATGTACAAGATAAACGTTTTTTGCGTTTATGGCGTAAACATTCACTGCGGATGACATTGCTAAATTTAATTCCCATATCTTGAAGTATATAATAGTTCAAATAGGTAGATTATTACTACTTTGTAGCATTTTGTTTAAAAGTAATCGTTTTCTCCGCGTATTCACGCTAATTGATTAGAGTAACATGGTAGTTTTTCATAAACCGTAGATCTCTAGTTGCTAAGGCAGAACTTAAACCTTAAGCCTTTGATATATAATACAAATTATAAAAAGTTATATCAGATACATTGTAATATAACAATTATGAACTCAGTTATTCAAATTTTATAATGTGAAAGCGACTATTTAATATGTTATATAGGTGATAAAAATATTTAATCATGATTAATCCTAATTAACAAAATTGTTCATAAGAGATTGTGAGTAAATTTACCATAAGAGATGTCTTTGTTGTATAACCCAACGAAATTGTTTTGACCTTGAACCTAACTTAAAATATACGTTTGTTTAAGGCACAGTTATTTATCTTGCCTGGCTATAATTATGGACTATAGACCGTCTATATCATAAATCAATTTTTCTATAGAATAGGCATAATCATATATTAAAGTGGTGTATATACTACTAGCATAACCGGTATTATGTAATAGAGCCAAAGTGCTGTCTCATGCGAATTTATAAATAAAATACGTAAATTCTCACATATGGTAAGTACACATGAAACTTGATTTTGATTAACCAAAACGTATAGTTATGTAAGTACTCGTAACTAAGGCAGAATTCGAAATACAATATTGTACGTAAGAGAGTAAATCTCTAAAAAACGTAAGATAAGTCAATTTTCTGTTATTCTTCGGTACAAAACTTTTGGGTTGAAGAACCGATGACGAAAGGATATTTCTGGACAAATCAAAACCTCAGAAATGGTACAGCGTAATCGGGAAAAGACGGCCAAATCTATACAAGAATGAAATATTGAAACACTAGGTATATCCTGATCCGGTCGCGTATTTGCAACGTAAAATAGTAATACAAGGAAAGATTGCTGGACGCTTTCCGAGATCACAAATAAAACGGTTGTCGTTTCAAATTTAAAACTACAAAACTTTCCGCTCTAAAAATATCCATCGACGAAACCTAATTACATCAATTTTGATTAAAATGTGTGTTCCAGAAACATGAGCTCTTAATTTGATGAATTCTATTAACAAGGTTAAATACGGCAAAAGCCACTCCTGCTCATGAATAATTCTATTCCGGAAAGCTGTTATATTGTTAAGGTGGGTTCACATTTAACAAAAATTGGGCCAAAACCGTTCGGCGAGAAAATTATCGCCGCAAATTAGGAAGTGTGGCGTTGTGCGGCGCACACGATCTAGCACAAGTCGGCTGAAACATTTGCGGCGAAAATATTTTTGCCAAATGCATTCGGCACAAATTTTTTAAATGTGAACACACCTTCAAATTTTCACATTGAATGGCCAAATTTCAAATTTTCCGTTCTTGAAACCTCTTTCGGTTCATTGTTAAAAGTAATTCTTTTAGAGCACGCTTGATCCATTCAATATAAACACTCAATTTCACGAAACCTCTTGACCGGGTTAAAAACGCCCCAGATCATACGTTTTATGGCCAAATTTCAAGATTTTCGTCTCGCGATTTTCTTCAAACACGATTGGACGTATCGCGATTTTAAAATTATAACGGCATACACGCGATTTTGTAACTATATTAAATATCCAAATTCATATTTATTTATGGAAACGATACAGTTTTAATGCGTATTGGCCTGTTTTGAATTATCTAGAACCAATCAATTCATCAATTATTTAAAATTCAATCCATTAAATAAGAATGACATTGATATTCCCGCCGCCCATATAATATACTGATTTTTCTTGTATTTCGCATTTATCGTGTTCCTAAAACCTGATAATCCAGGTTGGATAATCCAGTTTTGGAAACGTAATTATCCTGTTTTATCGACTTTCGTTTAATGACAGACCACAAAAGAGTAATAATCAAGATGTTACGAGCATACAGTTTCAAAAAATTCTCGTAAGCTTACGAAAACTGGTTACAGAGAAAAATATACAGTGATCTATACAAAGCTATTCACCGCTCTAACCAAATTGAATTTTATTTTAACTTTCAAATTCGCTCACGGCACTCGAATATTGGCATAAACTTGCGTAATAAATAAAATTTGCTATGTATGTATATCATAAAAATGTTGAATTTTGTGTAAATTAATTAATAAGTAAATAAAAATATGAATGTATTGTACAGTTGTCAAAGGACATATTATAACAGTTGCCGACACTGGTTTGCATCTCATGAACGGCAGCAATATTTGTATTACTTCGAGCGTTTCTTTGTCTTATTGGCACTTGGACATTGTGTAAAAAAATGTACGCTCAAAATTTTCAACAATTCGACGAATAGCGAGCACACTTGGACGATTATTACGACTATAAAATGGCAAAAGCGCACGAAAAGTTGCAATTGGAGAACGATTATTTTGATAATAAAACTGAATAATTTGTAAACGTTGTTCTTGCGTATATCTCACCATGCTGAAATTATAAACATTACTGAATACAATGAAACAAAACATGACAGATCATGACATATTACAAATGGCCGAAACGTCACTTAATAATCATATCATTCCTATTGGAAAACCCTATAGTTTATCTGTTTCGACCGTACTTATATGTATTTTATCAACAACATTTAGGCGTATATATATATATATATATTCAAATTGGAACAAAACATATCTTTATAGAGCCGAGTTAAATTGTATGCATACCACTTTAATACATATTGGAAATTTTACAGTTACAGAGCTTACATACAGTTTGTGAATTAAACCTTAAATAAGACAAAAACCACCACAGGTCGTACGTTGAATGGATAAATTCAAATACCTCCGTTTCAGAAATTACCACGGGCTCCTGCCTATTTTGATGAGAAAAATATTTTTAGATCGTGCATGCCCCACTCAAGATAAATATACAGTTTCAATATATTTTATTACATGTTTAAATAAGACAAACCACCTCAAGACATAGAACAACGGCCATATTTCATTATTCCCGTTCCCGAAATAACTATTGGTTTTTGACCCTTATGAAATTAATAAACACACACAGTTTGAAAAACTTGTCTCAACCACTCCACATGTCATTTCTATTTCCCCACTCAGTCTCTATTGTATCGTTGTTTGAGTGATATTACCAATGATCAATCAGCAGATATGAAACAAACAGGCTGGCTGAAGAGGAAGGATACGAGTTACACAAAAGATATCTTTGCTTTAACTATATCTTTGGCTTTATTCTGGTATCATTCCCATCTTGGGAAAGTTACAAGATGCTTTCAAATAATACAATGTAATTAAACACAATTGAATTTAAGTCCAAATGATTTTTAACTTTGTTTGTGATACATTTAACTTCTTTGCCATCTCTCAAACAGTTATATGGCGATAATTTTCAATTATGGTGTCATATCAACATTATGTGGTCGATCAAATCGTTGCTTATCTTTGAGGGAAAAATCTCCCAAACGGAATTTTACAAAACAATTCTGACAATCCTAAATCAGCGCCATAAACATTACATTTAGCTTCGTAAACCTAAGCAGTCTAACTTTCCGGAAATAATAAAGTATGTATGTTCATTACGTATATGTTCGTTTTTGGACTACATTTTAAAACTGGTGCAGAACCGTATCTAATATGTGACTGTTATAAAATGCCAAAAGGATCCCTCTGAGAACTTCTTCGCTTTAATATTATATATGAAAATTATTAAATGCGGTATACAATACACTAATTATTGAATTATTTGAAAACAAATCAGTTAAGATTCCGCCTCTGGTGAGATCCGAATCCCACATCTCCCAGTTCAAGCGAAGCTTTAACCACTGCTCCACTTATGTGGTCGTGCTTGTAGCAAGCCTATGCAGCGGTAGTTTTCCCAAATTAGATATTCGAATTTTTTGGAAAGCGGGTAGATTAGTGCGGTTTTCAGATGGTGTGGTAATAGTCACAAGGAATAAAATGAAAGAGTCTTTAAACATTTTTGTGATGATTCAGTCAAGACCGGTTATTTTGCCTAGAAAACTTCTAAATTTCATTCATATTCTGATGACCACAGTAGTATATTACGTAACCATTAGTAGAAACTATTCCTTTTAAATTAATTTCTCGGTTTTAAAAAAAACCGAACTTGCAGTCAGCAAATTCGTCTGAAAACAATTCAGAAATATTTGCTGAATAGCCGACATTGATTTTGTACGAATTTATTTATTTTTGTTTGATTTTTTGGCTTTACTATATAAAAATGGAAAGTCTGTAAGAATCACAACAATCAGTTTCGAGCAGATGAGATTATTAATTTGGAAAAATCAGTCTTCGCATCAGGTTGCAAACGGAAAGAAAATTTATTTCTTTTATAAACCACTCGTACATGGTTAATTACACGTATAAATACTAATTACACATATGCGGTCTTTGGCTTTAAGACCAATTAAGGGATAAAACAACTGCGGCGGATGATTTTGTGGTATATTTCAAAACATCGGTATAGCGATGTTCCCGCATAATTTTTCCGCAGTTTGTCAATTTTCTAACCGAAACACTGCGCACCTCACAATGTTTAAGTCCTAACCTTAAGGCAAATTACTGATGTCATACGAAGAAGGACATTCTGTTTGCTCGATATTGCTCATGAAATTTCGATGTAAAAATTGATAAAAAGAAAAACTGAAGCAAGATAGACATGCAAGATAATCATATCGTTAACAAACTTAACAGCATCAAACAGTTTTAAATTATTTGGATAAACTTGCGGATGATGAAAAATGAACCACGTTTGACAGTAATTTATGAAAAATATCTCAAAAAATGCAAGATACTAGCTCATAGAAGGTCGACCCAGACTCGCCCTCCCCCCCCCCCCCCCCCCCCACATCCCGAGGAGGAAGTCAATGTTATACATCTTTCATTTTGCATTTCGCATGTAAATGAGGTATAAAGGGTGTTTTTCTTAGAGGTTCACATGTTTAAGTAGGCAACACTGTTTAATTTGACAACCGATTTGACACCTGGCATTGGCTTTGTCATTAGTTTGATTTGCCATTTCATAATGAAAAGACTCACGCCAGAGCAACGCTTGAAAATTGTTGAATTTTTTTATCAAAATAAAGGTTCTGTTCCTTAGAGTGGGTAATTCGGTTTACTATGAATCGTTTTCGCACCACGTATACTCTAAATGATAATATGCATCCAGTAATACGGCCAACAGTGCGTATTGAACAAGCGATAGACGCTGTTAACATAGCATTGAGGAACACCCAAATCAATCAATTCGACGTCGTTCTTAGCAACTGGAGATGTGTCCATCTACTTTATGGAAGATTTTATCTAAGGATCTTGGTTTACGTGCTTACAAAATTCAACTTGTGCAGGAATTACAGCCATCCGACCATCGCACACGCTGCCAATTCAACCAATGGGGTGAAACACAAATTGATAGTGATGTTGATTTTCCAATCAAAAATTTGTTCAGCGATGAAATACACTTTTGGTTGAATCGGTACTTTAATTAGCGGAACTAGGAAACTCAAGGGACAGTTTTGCTAACGCCAGGAATCTCACTAAAGACTTTCACCCAAGAAGTAAAGCCATCAAAGACGGGAATGGAGGTTGAGAACAAACGTGGCTGATATTTTCTCAGTGTGGCAAACCTTCTTTGGAAACCTGCTAAATTGAAATGACGACGTGACCCTCATTAGAGCAATAGCTCCTCCAGGTGAAGAGGTCTTTGTCGAATATCCCACAGTGGAGGAAGTACATGCAGCTATTAGTCGATTGAAACCCGGAAAGGCACTCGGTCTCGACGGAATCCCCGCAGAATTGATTAAACTCGGAGATGCTACTCTGGCCACAAATCTATTTGACCTCATCGTCTGTATTTGGGACCAAGACGAGCTGCCTGAGAATTGGAAGACCGCGCTCATATGTCCGTTGCATGAAAAAGGTGACCGTCTTAAATGTGAAAAATATCGTGGCATAGCTCTGTTGAACGCTGCTTACAAAGTGTTGGCTAATGTTGTACCTGCCAGACTCACCCCTTTCGCCGAAAACATCATTGACGACTAACAGTGTGGTTTTCGTTTCACCATTAGAATGATCTTGGGAAAATGTTGGGAGTACAACATAACCATACATCAACTATATATAGACTTCTGACAGGCATAAGACTGCATAAACCGCGGCAACCTATGGACCGACCTCATATGCCTAGGAATTTAAAAAAAACTCGTTTCTCTGTATAAATTAACAACGTCTGGGTCTTTATGTAGGATCGTAATTAAAGGAACTGTGTCAGACTTCTTTAAAATAACATCTGTTGTTCGACAGGTGATGCACTCGCGCCTTTACTGTTCAATTTTGCGCTTGAGTACGTAGTGAGGAAAAGCAACATCGAAACTTCGCGCAGTATATTTAATAAATCAGGCCAAATCCTTGGATATGCAGATGATATTGTGCTTCTTGGCCGAAGATCTAGTGATATCAAAGACAGTTTCATACCGCTCGAACGCTGCGCAAGAAGACTTGGTTTGGAGGTGAACAGCAGTAAAACAAAATATTTAGCAACACCTAGGAATATCTCTAAGGTAAATCTCGGAATTGGTGGCCACAATTTTCATGGCGTCGAAAACTTTAAATACCTCCGGTCAGTTATAGCATCGCTGAATGATATGCAGGCAGAAATAAAAGCCCGAATCACTGCCGGACAACGAGTTTTCTACGCCCAATCAAGATTATTGCGATCGAAACATCTATCGCAGTCGCGCAAGTTCGCACTTTATAAAGCACTCATAAGACCTATGTTGACTTTCGGAAGCGAGAGGTGGACCATGACCTCTAACGATTGCAGATTGTTATCTACACTGAGAAAAAAAACCAGTAAAAATAAAAAATTATACATATAAAATCAAAAAAATATACATATATTTTTTAGGTGAAAAGTCTCGTTTTTAAAATCAAAAGGATAATCTTTTTATTTTTAAAATAAATTTTTTCACCAAATTTGATTATAAAAATAAAAAAATTGTTTTTATTTTCAAAAATACTTTCCTTACTTATGTCAAAGAGTTTTCTTAAATTGTAGGAGAAGGTTTTTTAAAAATAAAAAACTATTGGCTAGTTTTAACAGATTTATTTTAATTTTTAAATTAATTTTTACAAATACAACAACATTCCTAATGTTTGCGACTGTTCAAGTCAGCCATCCTCTCTCCTCAATTTTAAACCCCAAATGGCATTGAGTAAAAATACTCACATGGTGCTGTTAATTGGCCACCATTGGTTGGTGTGATCTAACTCCATTAGATTATTTTCTTTGGGGATATGTTAAGTCACTTGATTACGCCGATAAACCAGAGACGATTGAACACTTAGAACACAACATTCGCTGAAACCATATTCAAGCATTAATGGCATAAAATTATCTATCCAATAAAGCTAGTATACCAATGAACTATACCAATGAAGTATTCAAAATGTTTTTCATTTTTCTATTTTAATTTAACACTGAGAACCTATACAAAAATATCCTTTACTAACTCCAGTTCACTAAGTCGCAATTGCGGTCTAGACTTTTAAGCCTTTCATTAAAAAAAACCCTTGAAACTTCAAAATATTCAAATATTCTGTAATGATACAAATATCCTCGATGTACGTGATTATCATAACTTTTCGATCAACTTAATCACTTCCAAACAATTTTGTTAACTTGTTTCAGGAAGTTTAGTGATAGAAAATTGTTAAATTTCTTAATACATGTTTAGTATTCAGCACCCAAATACAAAAGTTTAAAATATACAATATGCTGTTTTCGTGAACTCGATAGGAGTACATTCCGCATTAACCAGCGAGTCTTTAAGAAATTTAAGTAACAAAGCGACATCTGAAAAGTGTATGTTTCCTGACATTACTGGCCAGCGAAACTTAAAGTGCTTTTCGTTCAGTTTCGTTAAATTTGAATTGTCACTTAGCAATCTGTAACAAGAGCGAAACTTATCGCCCAAACTGAAGGAAACGTCAAAATTGTACAGTTTTAATGGTGGTATGTTGGTATGTATCATATTTTAATAATTTATGTGTCCAAATATTTATTTATATATAATATTTAATGTACATTTTTCATACTTATTAATAAATATTTACTAAATTTTGTAGATTGACATTTAAAAATTCAAGTGACAATAATCGTGTTATAGATGATAGTATAGGTCAAACTGTCAAATAGTAAAACATTTTTGGTAAGTCCTGTAAGGTTTCGTTACAGACTCTTACAGAATCCCTTGTGATAGCTTAAGTTCGTAAATTAAATTAAATTAAATTATGTATTGAAAATGACATAGCAACAGTAAAGCGATTCTGAAAATACTTTATAGATTTTGATTATTTGATAGGTGCAGACAAACACATTCCTTAATATAAAAACAAATAAATTTTTCAATTTACAAATAGGTTAAAATGAAATTTGAACCATTAGCTTTATTGCGTCAATTAATACATGTGACATCAAGCATTCTTAATTCATTAGAGAAGCAGGATGTTATCTTATACAAAAAAAATTATACTTGTCAACAAAAACAAATAATAAAGTACATATTATAGTATGGGTTTATACCACTTGTGATGTAAACTGGCCGTTATTAACACCACATAAAAATGGGGAATTCTCATTTAAAATAACGCTTTAAAACTAAGGTTAAATGCAAAACTCTAATACCCTTATAAAATCTGTTTCAAAAATGAATGTGCTTAAAAAGTTTGAATCAAAAATCATCAATTCCCTGACATTTAGCTAGCGTTATAGTATTTAATTTGCAAAAATCAACAACTCCGTTGAGAAATTTAAATTACCACCGGTAGGATTATTTTATTTAGGATGGCTTAGTATAGTTTGTCTAGTCGACGAAGGAACTTCTAACGAGTACCATTGTTTTAATAAAATAAAGACTAAAATATGGATAATTTAGAAAAAGCAATGGAATTTAGTGAGAGCGGTTGTAAACCACGGAAAAGAATTGTGGATAATGGTGGTTTGAAACGGGAACAAGAGAAAACCAAAAGGTACATTTTTTAAATTCTTTTATAAAACTAGCTGTTTTCATTAAAATTCATTGTGTATTTATACATAGATATTCCATGAAGAAGCTGCCAAAAATGCCACAATGTAAACATGTTGACAAGAGACTTCGTTGTTCTTCTCTAAATGGCAGAGATGCCATAGAATTTTCCAAATCTTTTTATGGTTCACGAAATAAGACCGAACAGAGTAAGTTTATTTTAACGTGCTGCACGATTAAACCACCGGAAAAGACTAACAGAAAAATGGTTGGATCAAGCTTAACTCGAACATTATCAATAGAATGCTACATTCGAAAGATAAACGGAACCCGGCTACGGGTTTGCCAATCAGCATTTAATAATATGTTAAAATTGCGGGAGTATGTAAAAGGTTTTTAAAATAAAATCGAACCCTCCCAGTAGAAACTCGTAAAGGAGATCGCAGTGGTACAAAATACAATGACAATAAATTGGCGGTTAAGTCATTTATAGCAAAATTTAAAGTACTTGAAATACATTATTTTTGAGCGAAAAATGGATGTGGTTAGTACCTACCAGGCGATTTATCGTGTTAAATCGAATCGTGTTAAATCCAGTTATTTCCGCTGGATTTTCAATAGGTATTTTGATTTTGGTGCTTTTAAAGGACCGCCGTCAGACAAATGTTGAACGTGACTAATGTATATCGAGCAACCAAAGTCGGCAATCATACCCAAAGCAAAAAGCGATATAATGGTACAAAAAAGAGTGCATACCATGCGAGCTAAGAGATTTTTTCAAATAGCAAGGGAGGAGGTTAATGGAATGCTAACCATATCGTTCGACTGCCAAAAGAATATGGTACACCCAAAAGTTCAGGACCAAGCAGCATACTGTTCAAGGCAACAATATTTGTGCAATTTTGGGGTTGTACAGGGCTAGGCAAGATCCAACCTTAATAAAAAAAAATGTATTCCTTTATGTGTAGCTTGAAAATGAGCAAGCAAAAGGTTCAAATGAAATTGCTCTTGTGATGTACCATCGACTATTCTCTACTGAATTCGTTGAAGTTTCAGTCGTTCGGCTGTGATGATCGTATGGCATCCAAAACTAAAATTCGGCTGTCATGAGAATGCTGTCGTTTTGGCTAAAAGAAGTTGTATCAGCCGAAATTAATGAAGTGCAAATAATATTTCCTGTTCCCGGGCACTTATTCATTCCATCGGAAAGGGTATTTGCCCGCAGCTGGAAAAAAAGTTAGGGCAAAGGAACGCATCATCAAACCGAAGGAATACGTCAATGTATACGCTGTACATGGTCAAATTACACGTCTAGGTTCGGGCACTTCGTGCAAAGTAATGCCTGGAAAACAGCTATTGCGGCATGTTGTAGACCACCGGACCAGTAGCACTTTCACTTCAACAAGGCCACAAGGTTTATTATTAGTAAATCGTCGAAAGATGTTATATTAGTTTGCGGCAAAATTGCTTATCGATCAAAAAACAGACGAAAATTCATGATGCGCAAAAACTATTAGTGAAGCACTTCGGCGAGAATTGGTCTAACATAGAGGGATTGGAATACTACAGGTCGATTCTTCAATCCCACTAAAATGTTCAAAGCGACAATAAACTTGTAATAAATATTTCATCAGAATGTTGTGTGTTCCTTGTGAAGAGGCCTTGGTGGTTTAAATCTTAAAATTAGCATATTTATAATCTTTATTTTCTATTAAAAATGAATTTTTTCTTCAATCTGTATTATTTTTTTTTTACTGAAACTACCTTATTAATTTCTATTTTAATTTAAAATTGATATTATCGAAAATTACCATCTAATATTTTATTTTGAAAATGCTTGACTTCCTCTAGATATGATATAGGAAATATTACTTCTAAGTTAGTTCTATAAATTTAAATACCAATCCAAATAAACAATTATGACGTAATATTTTTTCCTTGAAAACTATAAATGCTACAAATACTTTAATAGTTATTCTGTAATGTTCACCTAATTCTCTAGCTACTTCCTTATTTGGGATATTTTTGGTTTACTGGTTTTGAAGAAAGAAGACGGGTCGGGGTGTTTTTCAAGCATTCTTTTAAATATCGTAAAAAATATTTAACAGAAAATGCTGAAATATATTTGAGATCGTCAAGAGAAGCAGGCCATCCTTTCTATACCGAAATCGACATAAAAAATTTCTACGGTTTGCAAAGTTTTCAATCCCAAATATAAGGATACCTGCGGGTTACTAAATTTTACAACTTTTTCATCTTGATTCCTTCATTTAATACGAAGAAAATTGGCTACATTTCAGACCTTGCTAACGAAAAGTGCTCATATAAGGATTCTGTTTGATACTTTTTGAAGTATTTGTTGTAATGTACCACTCACCTTCGTTAACCCCTATAGTTTACATATCATAGATATCTATGTATGTATTGCTGTAGAAGAGCAATAATTACGGGAACTATATTTAAATAAAATTAAAACAACTTTTTTGGGATTCGCTCTTAGGCGTGATAACATGATAATTGTTCTATTAATAAATATTTCCTAAATTTTATAATATTATACAATACCTAATTTTTAAAACCTCTATTAAATTTCCTGTTTCTAATAATAAATATTTCCAACTTGTGGAATTAAAATGCTTTATATTATAACTAAAATTCATTGCAAGAATAAGTAAATAAAAAACTCAAAGCAATTATGTTGTAATTAAATTAATATTACATAAATTAGTGAATTCGTCTGTTTCAATATTCCAATCCACCATTTCGCAACATATGGAAATCCAAATAGTTATGACATGTTTGCCACAATATACAAAATATTTAAAGTGTCAATCACAATATTGTTTTTTTGTAAATTTTATGCTGATCTTAATTACATCAATTCAACTATTTTAGCAGAAAAAATAAAAAACTGAAGGCGTACAGTTTCCGAGGTAATTTCTATATGGAATTAAAATAAGTGGATGAAGTGGTGCAACAACTCCCGAAAAAAAGGTAAAAATGGATGAACGCTCAATATTCCTCAGGAATACCAAACATAGAACCAAAGGAAGTTTTACATAATATTTGTTTTATATTTTAATTACTTTTACTTTTCGATTACTTCAAAATTCGCTATAGTTCTAATTGAATTAACATAAACGAACCGTAAACGAAATACTTGATTTCTTTTGTACACACCCGTGCAATAATTCTCTAAGCAGTAAAATAATTTGTAAACAGGTAAACGAGAATTGATTTTGCCTTTTTTCAATACTCACATTCTCTAATTGCACACCAAGATAAAATTTAAAACGTTTCCCTCTAAACAAAAAAGCGAAGTATCGCCAAAGCGAAACGAAAACGAAACAAAAACGAAACAAAAATAAAATAATTATTAATGTATGACACCTACACATTCATATTGTTTCTAATCTATACACAATCAGATTTACTCCAGCTTATTTACTTTTTATTTTCTGCGGTGCCTCCATTATGGATTTCTTTAATTGCCATTGTAAAATTCGTGTGGCAAGTTGTATTGTTTGTGATTACGAGTATATAAATATTATACGAGTATAATAGTAATCGATTATAATGATATAATTGAATAAAAACCTACATAAGTAGGAACATACATAGATTGTAACGTCTTTATGAGTTTTTGCTAGATAAGTATTTACATTCGCCTACAAATTTTTTTCATATTTAAAGATGGACAATAGCGTCTACTTAACATAAGGCACATAAGGCGTGAAACTGCTGATATTTGTGATCATATCAGTAATTCAAATGGACCGGCACAAGTTATAAGTTTAACAGCACAACAAGATGTTGATGTTACAGAAACGGTGTGTAGTGATTCTGACGAAAACCAACAGGAATTTGTAAGTGATCATTCAAATGGAAATGAACATATATCAAATATTAGAATTGTATCTGATCAGTTAGTCGAGTTTCAAACTTTGAGCTTATCGAATGATAGCTGCGTTTTTGTGAAAAACAGTCGGGTGGAGTTCGCGATAGCTTTTTTCAAATCTGTCCAATTTAAAATTAAAAACTTGATATCTTTTAAATTAAGTAAGTTAGATTTAACAGTAATTTATGTATAACCAAAAAACCTATCATAATTTATATATTTATTCATTGGCATTACAATTTTGATAAAAGAAAAGCACATATGGAAGCAAAATAAATTAACAACAACCACCAAAAAAATACTTCCACAGACATAAAAACCTCAGATTTGTTCAAAAACAAATCCACTCCATGCTAATACCCTCCGTATTGAGCTCAAGCTCATTTGTAACAGAGGACACTGCAAGAAGTGAATACTTACAGACTACATACAAAAATAATACAAATGAATATATTAGAAAAATATTGCATTATCATTCAAGCGCGCCACGCTAAATAACACGCTTTAAAATATTTAGGCGAAGCTGAGCTCTTAATATCTAATGGAATAGAATTCCAAAGAGAAATACCCCTACCAGAAAAGTATGTATTTAACGATCTGGTGATCTTGAAACGTTAATTTGAGAATGAGACCTACTGAATAATAACTTATTAAATAAATAGGGAGGTTGCTTCATTCTGAGAAGTTTAAAAATAAAAAGACATACACGAAGTTCATAAAAGTCAACCAAACTACAGCCAAGGATCAAATTTAAAAAGGGAGAAATGTGATCATATTTCTTAATACTAAAAATGAAACTAGTTCAATCATTGAAACATCTTTGGGGAACATTCATATTATCCTGAACCATTCCAATCAAAACAACGTCACCATAAAGAAAATGGTGCGAGAGGAACATACGCTTTTTAAAATTACTATCAGTGAACCCTACAATTTTATACAAACAACTAAGCATTCCAAAAACCGTTTTACTAACCTTAATCAAATGACCACCCCAAGTAAGAGTTTTATTAAAAATTAAGCCTAAATTTCTAACGGTATTAGAGAATGGAATTAAAGAAAAGAGGAAGTATTTATAGAGTTTTTATAAATTATAATGGACTGAGATTTACTAGCATTAAGAGCGAGTCGGATAGATAATGACCAATTATAAATTCTTACCAAATCATCGTTAATAAGAGAAATATTAGAGTGAATGGAATCATTATCTAAGCGACTACTTCTATATATTTGGGCATCATCAGCAAATATGTGAAAAGAAGAATGACGAATGGAACATGCAATGTCATTAATATACATTGAGAATAGTAAAGGACCAAGAACCGACCCCTGAGAAACGCCAGAAGAGACAGGTAAGAAGTCAGAAAAAGAATTGTCATAAAAGGCTGCCTGAAAGCAACCCGAAATATAGTCTAAAATCAATTTAGCAGCAGAGAGAGAAAAATTAAAGATCGAAATAAGCTTATTAAACAAAATTTGGCGATTAATTGAATCAAACGCTTTAGAAAAATCTAACAGAGTAAGGCAAGTCATATCTCTTTTACTCATACTACGACGAAAATCATCACAAACATTCAATAAAGCAGTGGTAGTACCGTGGAACCTTCTAAAACCCGATTGAAAAAGACTAAGCAAATTAAAGCTTTCGATATGAGATTGAATTTGGTTTTTTACTACCAATTCAAATGCCTTCGACAGAGAACTTAAAATGCTAACAGGGCGGAAATGGGAAAGCTTTTGAGCTTTGCTAATTTTAGGAATAGGAATAATTTGACTCATCTTCCACTGAGCGGGATATGAAGAGGTCGTTAAAATAAAATTGAAAATATGTAACAAGTTCCTTGATATAATAGGAAAAATGCGCTTAACTAATTTTAAACTAACCACATCTAGACCAGTGGATTGCGTTTTAACTTCCCAAAATGCAGAATGCAAATCAACAGTAGATATATTTGTAAACGAAAAAGAATTAAGGGGTTCAGTGGACACTAAATCAATATTGGAAATATCATGGGTGGGACTAGTTAGTTAGATAACGGTTAAAGTCATTAGCTTTGAAATCTACAGAAGCAGCCCCTTTGCAACTACCAAGGCCCAAGTTGCGTACATTACGCCCAAATATCTTAGAGGAGAGTGAGGGATCTAACTTATCCTTGAAAAAATTTTGCTTAGCGATACGAATTAACCTACCACACTATTTCGAGATTGCTTATAAGCTAGATAAGACAAAGAATTAGGACTAATTTTCCAAAGACGATATTTGGAAAAACGAACAGAAATACCACTCAAAATCTCTTGCGTCATCTAAAGGGGGGATCTAGGTCTAAAATAAACAATAAAATAAATGTTGTATAGTTTTCTTGTAATATCGTTGTTCTGTATAGTTCTGTCTAATAATGAAGTAGTTCAGAACAGATATAGCTGGTGTATTAATTTTAAAATTACAGATGCAGCGGGAAATAGTTCGCTAAAATTATTAAGAAAATATCATCCTAATTTGCCACAAAATATAAGAACGCTAAAAAAACCAAACGAAACAAGTTTAGCCCTGATTGGTTAATATTTTTTTGATTTATACGAATTCACATTAAGCGACCACATGTATAAAATTTTGTCGTATAGATATTTTTTGACAGTTTATAAAGCAAGCAACCTAAAAAGCTTTTTTCTTTTTGAATTTTTGTATTTTTATTTTAGAATATGTATTCTTTTGTTCTCACTGCCGTCAAATCGTATACAAAATTGAGCAATGTTCAATTTTTAATTTTTGTGGTACGATAAAAAATATGGCCGACATTCAACCATTCAGAGCGACTTTTATTTATGTCTGTCAGATAAAATTTATACATGAATCACCGCCTTTATTATGTTCCCATGGGTGAAGGATTTTATTCACATGAAAAAATATATTGAAAATTTTCTTAGGAACAATAAGTACGACAACAATTTAATAAGTATTGATATAGGAGTTGATGGTGTGGTATTGGCAAAAAGCCAGCTAGTTTTGGGGAAAATGGTCCTCTTTAAAAATATATTTTAATTGGAGTATGCATGAAAATAAAAAACCATTTTGTGTCAATAGTTTTCTACAAGCCTTCGTCGATATACGAGTGGATTTAAACGAAAACGACATCTTGTATGAAAACAGGGGTGGAATCATGAACGCCGGACGGAAAATTTAAACGGTAGTGAAATTTTATATGGAAAACAGCAATAATTGTACCGGTTTTGTTCCATTGTTTCGCAAAAAAAACACAAATAGCAAGCCAGAAAAAAATAATTCATTCGTCAGCTTTATAACAATCGAACGAATTTGTAAGGTTTTTTTGAAACAACAGAATAAAACCGGTAGAATTATTACTGCTTTCCATATAAAATTTCTCTACCGTCTAAAATTTCCGTGCGGCGTTCATGATTCCGCCCCAGGAAAATAATTACAGAAATACGATCGTTTATTCGCTTAGTCCAGCACGATCATTTTTGTTGGGTGAGTTATTCATATTATTTATGTATACATAGTATTTTAAATTATATATTTTTTATTTAATCATAGTTTAATTATTAAACTTCATTCATTTAATTCTTAACAAACAGTAACTATATAATTTAACAAATTTTTATTTAAAATTGACAGCTCATTATGATTTGAATAAAAATTTTATATTTTATTTATTTCGCGGTCAAATCTCATTCGGGATATAACATTTGCATAAAATGTACAATAAGAGGTGTTTATTTGAAACACAAGGTCTGTTTTCCATCGATAGATAATCCGCTCCGTTATACTAATGATAGTTTTCGAAATAAAATACATCAAGATCATCACGTGCCTCCCCCTCCCGACGGACTTCTTGAACGTGTAAACTTCGATTGTGTTACAAGATTTCCATTTGACTACTTACAGCGAAATGCTGTAATCGCAATAAACGAGCGCCTGAAATCTCTAAAATATTGCGCGAAAAGGTGTTTTTATGGTTTCACCATTTTTGTGGTGCTCTTGAATCACTTTAGCACGGTCTTCAACCGAATATGACTCCATAGCTATTAAATAGCAAATATTCAACTAACAAAAAAAAAACATGGCGTCTTTGCAAAATCATTTTTTATTTTCCAGCGTCTCATTTGGACTAATAGCAGATTGTAAATTTGTGTATGGTTATTCCTTTATAACCATACAAAAATTAAAAACAATAGAAAACGTAACTTTAAAAAAAATTACGTTTGCGATAAATGCCGCATCCGTGCTTTCGCCCATGCGAAAATTAATTTAAATTAAATAATTTAACGAAGATACGTTAAATATGAATTCTCACTAAATAAAAATTAATGGAGCGAAATTTTGCGTCCAAACTTTAAAAAAAATGTCTATTATAACAAATGGCTGACATTCAATATTCAACAATATTTACGGCAAACTCGTTAGTATGGCTGGTATATCATTAAAATTTAGTGCCGTCAAAATTTTTAATTTTATAATTTTTTTATAGTTGGCCATTAAGCCGCTGTTTATTTCACATCATATATTATGAAGTCACCATTATTTAAAAAATATAATTTGTATTTATACAAAAATATTATATGTATTTTATTTAAAATAATACTTTAATTCCAAAACTATTTGCAACTAAACAGAATAATTAATACCAAACATCTACCAAACAACTTTAAATTCGAAATTAATATTTTCTGACAATTTTATATCGTTAAAATGACAAAAATTCAATGCAATTGATTATAATGCACTTTTATGTTTTGCTATTATTGTATCGACAATAGGTTTAATAAAATAGTTTAATATTATTATTTATTAACCCGCGTATAACCCGCGATACGTTGTGAAATTGGTACAAAAATAGTATAAATACATTTTTCGTGCTAACTACGAGGGCAGTTTAATAAGCCAGTGACTTTTTGGATTTCCCGCGCAGTAACTTTAAATCCCACACTGCTCTTCCACCAACTGCCTTCTATTAATAGACTACTGTCAAATTTTGAGCAAGCTGCTTCATTTAGTTTGTATTTAATAGCCATTAAAAGCAAACAACCTCGTGAATATGGCGAATCTGCACCATCAATTTGAATGGTAAAGGAGTGGTTTACTGAGTTCTGTTGTGGCCGTACAAGCACAAGTGAAGTGACGCCGCACATTTAAGTCGCCCGAAACAGGTCATCACACCAGAAATAGTCGATAAAATCCATGGAATGATGATCGGGGAATGAAAGTGCGTGACGTGGCTGAGGCTGTAGGCATCTCAACTGAGTGGGTACATCGCATTTTACTTGAATATTTGACTAAGAAAAAAGTGTTGTTCCACCAAGGCATTGCACGGGTGCAGTCACCATGTAAAAGTTCATAAATTGAACTAAACACTGCTATCCAATCCAGCATATTATCAGCATATTATTATTAAACTTAGCCCACTGTGACTATTTCCTGTTTCCAAACTTGAAGAAATGGCTGAGCGTTAAGAGATTTGGATCTCTTTAAGAGGTCATCACTGAAACAAACGCCCACTTTGAGGGCCTTGAGAAAATCTATTATTTGGAAGTAACAAAAAAAATTGAAGTAAATGTACCGAGCTTAATGTTGAGAAATAAAACGCCTTTTTACCCAAAGAAATATTTTTTATTCAAAAAGCCACTGACTTATCAAATTGCCCTCGTATTCTGTTAAATTAAAAAAAATCGTGTTATCTTTTAAATAATATGTGAGAAATTACATTATTCAAGATCCAAACCATTAGTGTTGCCTCAGTGTTTTACGTTCTAAATTTTCGAGCCAGCTTTATTGTTGTAGGCATTATAGTTCCTACTTTATAACTGAACATTAAAACTGGGATTAATCAATAACTCGAATATAATCAAACTACACGTAACGTTACAATATTCAAGTACATACACATCACAAAAATCAATAATCACATCCGCTTGGTTCCCGCAAACGTATATTTATAATTAATTCAATTCAATTTGCAAATTGTTTTGAGTGGGGTTTTCTATTTATTTATGATGCATATTGCTTAGAATTTATATAGGACTACCATGACCAATCGACTGAGTTCAAGAAATTACTGAAAATTGAATAAATTCAATTTATATTATTGTTCGACTATTAATTGTTGGTCAAAACCAAACGAGTCAGAAGAAGCAACTACTTCAACTAATCGATTTGGGATAAAATTGTTGCATAATCTAGACAATCAGTCGCAGTGCATCAGCATTTCGTTCAGTTCAGTGTAGAAACACATGCTCATGTACATTTGTAATTACATCACTCGGCTTAAATTCTTTCGAGCCCTGAGAAATTAAAAATTCTGTAAAGCAGTTTTCTTTTAACAAAATACTGAGAATGCAATAAATGTTTAACAAAATAATCCAGTATGTACATTTACTAAAAAAATAAAATATATAATTTGTATTAAAGACAACGTACAGAGAAATCTTGTGATTCATCATAAATTGCAACTTTGACTTTTTTTACCTGGAAATGATTTACGTATAATTTTCTCGTTATGGTTAGCGTCTTGTCGAATACACGATGTAACATGGTACGTACATTGATGTTATATTTAATGGTCTGTTAATTATTTTATTAATCTAGTAAAATCATCTTTGGAATATATGATTATAGTTCGGAATTAAAAAATTGTTGTTTATATCATTAACATTGGATCATGATTTTTAAATTAATGACAATGTCATTGAATTTATAATTATTAATTACAATACGTAAGATAAATCAAAATAAATTTTTAAATATTAATTATAACCTAACCACAAACAGAAATTTGACCCAAATTCCAATTTGATCCATTATATTTTTCAAGGATATTTGTTTGTTGTAGAATATGCAGTAGTAATCCAGTTGTAAAATTTCTATTGCCATGTTTTTTTAGAGACCTCGTATGGGGATTCCGATCATGAACCAACTTATAAGCGTTCGTATACAAACTTGTTTGTTTTTACAAATTGCATGTTCGTGTGTGTCTTGCACAAGATAGCAAAATAAGAGAAATTGTATGCTTAAATTAATTGCTAATAATAATTATTTTTCTAATGTGTTTGTAAATTAACTTGAAATATCGGATATGCAGTTAAACCATTTTAATAAGTAAATTACGTATAACCAAAGAGTATCTAGTGTTATAAAGAGTAACGAAATGAAGGAAAAAAGCTCATCAAAAAATGTATGGGTTGTACAATATAAATGGGTTAAACAAAAACGTACACACCTTTATTTACCATATTTGTTACCGTTTTCTAACAATAGTCACGAGTATGACAATATTCGATACAAATAAAATTGGATTTAATCCGTTTTTCGACTATTTCCACACGGGATGTCAAATGATGCAGCTTCATCTTCGTTTCTTTCCTCGTTTGCCTATCTTGAAGCAGCTTCAACACAAATATAAATTAAATAAAAAAAATTTAAGGCCATTTTTCAGATGTAGATTATAGTTTAAATTTTATTTTCGGGAGAGCAAAATAATCAGCAATACAAAATAATTTGTGTTTAAATATAAATTAAGGTTTTAAATTAGCAATAAAAAATCTATTACGATTTATGTTGAAGCGTGAAGCAGAGCTTCATTTAACTTCCCGTATGGAACGGCTCAATATCTACCCAAAAACAATAAAAATTATTCTTATCGGAATTTTCCAATTCTCATTATAAAAACAAAATTCTGTGGCCCGTTCTGTGGAGACCGGCTTCACTTTCGTCTCTTTCCCCTTTTACCTAAAAAATCGATGTTAACTGCGACATAAAAAATTTCGGTGAAGCCGAATAGAAATGAAAATAAAAAAATTTAAGGCCATTTTTGAGATGAAGATTTTTGTTTAAATTTTATTTTCGAGAGGTCAGAATAAAACAAGGTTCAATCCAGAAGCTGAAGCCGTTTATGGAACGGACCTATTGGATATATATTTTCTCATATGAATGGATAAACAATTCAATGTACATTCTTGAATATGACAAAATGAATAAGATAAAAATAAGTAACATTCTGCTTTAATTCCATGGAAAAAAATTTGCTGACAGCAATTCTTTGCTGATAAAACACAAAAAAAAAATCTTAAAACTCCATAAGAGTGATAAAAAACAGAATTATTTTTTATTTCATTTTATAGTGAAATTTTATGGTTTTACATTTTGGCATAACCT
Organism: Nephrotoma flavescens; assembly: GCA_932526605.1. NCBI lineage: Eukaryota > Metazoa > Arthropoda > Insecta > Diptera > Tipulidae > Nephrotoma > Nephrotoma flavescens. The sequence continues at coordinate 114,387,719 of OW052222.1, forward strand.
AAAAATTTCATAAAATTTTTAATTTATACATTTTCGTACAATTCGATTGTTTTTTATATACACATATATATTTTAATTTTAATATATACTCGTATACCACAAAAAACCACTAACGTTAACAAATTTCAACACAATGACTAAAAATGGCGAACGACTTCTTTTGTCTGAGTGTGAAAAAATGTCTTATCTTTACATACATTTTTTGTAGATGTGTGAAAAATGCTGCCATAAAAAGTACTCCAGTTTACATTTTTTATAGCAGCATTATGGCAGCAAACTACCACTATCACAACTATTCTCTGAGTAAAATTTTACTGACAACATGTTTTGTTTCGTATCCAACCAGTAAAATCTATATTTTTTCTCGCTTTTATTTTTGCTGACAGCAGATTATTTCCATGGAATAGGGCCATTACAGTTTGTATCCCTTTTATTAAATTTTTTCGCAAGAGTGGTAGTTTTCTTATACGTTTAGATAAAATATTATGCGTTTCCTTTCGATTTCACTGTAGTAAAAATGATATAGTGAAAACGCATTTTTAGTTAATTCTGGGAATCTCAGTGCAACACACGCACTATAATAATCTATACATTTAATTAATTTATTTCAAGATTAAACAAAAAGGTAAAGCGTATTAAACAATAAAACAAAATTGTATACCTTCGCAATTATTTAAAAAAATGGGGAGAAAACGAAAAAACCCATCAGAATAGATATCAGAATATTCAGATTTTAAAATCTTTAAACGTGACGGTAATGACAATGAGCAGGCAGTTGTGTGCAAATATTGCTGTTTAAGAATAAGTGTGGATCCAGCAAAAAAAACGTACGATAGATTACCAGAACATATGTCATGTACAAGACTTAAAACTTTACGTGAACGATCGTTAATTGTGTTCTACAACCCTTAAGTGTGTTCTACAACTCCTAAAAACGATATTTTAGTACGGCAAAAAAATAAACACGAGAATAAGGAAGGTGGTCCCCTTTGATTTTATTCGTGCAGTTTACCATTCTGGATTAAGCCTTAAGGCATGTGATGGTGCTTTAAGTGGTTTTGTCAAACGATATTGTTTGTCAACAAAAAATATACCACACTACGAAATCCTACTTAAAAATTATTTACCTAAAGTGTATACTTCCGAGTTGCATGAAACTAAAAATTTAATTAGAAATGCAAAAATTCGTTCGGTCGACCTACAGTAAACACTTTAATTACATTTTATAGCTGGATAATTTTCGAATTATCAAATTGGCATAGCTCATTGAGTTTCAAATTTCCCCGCTATATATCACTCGTGATCATCCAATCGTCAAAAAGTGGTTCTGACGGCAAAAAAATAAAACTTATTGGGTCTATTTTTGTATGTTAGTTTTTATTTTCATAAAGTATGCCGTGCTAAAATTTCATGGGAAAAAGGCTCAATGGGCTTATTTTTAATGGTCTAGATGTCACATTCCCAACTTTAACAGTCGTCAATAACATTTGTGTTACGATGTTGATGTATATACTTTTTTTGTTGAGAGGGTATTTCCAGTTGTTAAAATTGCTGTGTAATAATAATTATTTCTCAAATAAATTTAAAATTTTAGCGTTATGACTATCATAGAAAAATGGTACCCATATAATGTCTACTGCGCGTTGTAAGCTAGGAGACCTTCAAGGTCGCAGGAAAATATATTTTCGGAATTTTAGCGAGATTCGTGATGCGCCGAATAAACGCAACAATAAATGTTGTTCATTCATTCCAACAAATCTAGTAATAAGCTGCTAATGCGATGGTTTTCTCAAGCAATGTTGATTTAAATTTTGCATTTAGAAAACAAATTAACTAACCGCGTACTTAAAAATACATTATTATGGGTATTACATACTTAGGTTTACATAAAACACACAATCACAAAAAAAATTAATACTAACGTCGTCTATAGTAACAAAAACATGATCGAAACTTAGTCAAACCCATTTAGAAAATGATATATCATCAGCCGCAGCACAACCGAGTTTGTCTCATTATACTTCGTGTATACAGTTGCTTATTAGGAAATATGGCCATTTGGGCTTTGATAGCTATCTTTAGATAGTTGTACTCGTAAGCATTCGCGCAGAATTGTTTATTGTGCTAAAGATATTATGGAAATTATTGTTGGTCTGTTTTTAGATATTATGTTGCGTTCTACCCTTTGGCGAACGCCTCTGCATTTTTTCTAATTATGCATCGTTCACGGTATATTCAATATATTATTGATGGTTCACAAATCACAATGGAAACCAATGTCAAAATAAAGGAAATAAATTGATTGATCGAGAAAAGTTCATAGTCACATATTATTTTCGTTCTGGAGCGGTATGTTGTACGATCACTTCGAATCGAAAAAGTCGAAAATCGAAATAAGTCGAATCGGAAAAGTGAAAGTTGTATCATTTTCGACTTTTATCCATTTTTAATCTTGCGATACTTTTTCTAGAATGAAATGTCAGCTACATTTATTATTACTTTGGTTTTAAATGATGAAACTTTATCATTTATCGCGAATCGAAAATGATACAACATACCGCCCCTGGAAACGAGGCAAGAGTCACGACGAAAGAATGAAAGTGTAGAAAGGCGGAATAAGATTTTATAGAATCAAAGTGTGGAAAGGCGGAATAAGATTTTATAAATATAGCTTTTTGAGTTTTAACTGATTGAATTTTTTTAGTTCTCACAATATTGTTTGAATTCAATCAATTATTTATAATATCACATCAATTAATTTAATAATGAGTGATAGCCTAAGCAAACTCGACGCGCGAGGCTCGCGTAACTGTCAAAGACGCGCGAAACACTTTATGAGGCTTTTTTATATACAAAATTATTAGTTATTATTACTTGTGTATAAATCATTATTAATATTCACATTATGGCTGAAACTTTTAAATATAAAATGACACTTGGATGCGTAACAACCAAAATATAGAGTCGATGCGTATCGCGCGTCCAGATATATAATCGTTCATAAAATTTCATATATTTTACTTTGATTTGACAGCCAGACGAGAAATACGCGCGTCTCGCGCCTCGAGTTTGTTTAGGCCATGAAGATTTAAAAAATTGTATTATATTATACACACTGACAAAAAAACGATAACCATAAATGTCAAAATTAATAATTTGTGGTTATTGTTTAAGTTTTTTTTTTGAAATTTGTTCAACTCTTTCGGTTCGATTCTGCCTTTAACTGAACAATGTGACAATGTTTTCGGTTTTCCATACATTTTGGCATGTTCGGACGAAACGAAATCTATGTGCCTCGAACTTAAGAATTGGTGATTTTTAAAGTTTGAGAAGTCAGTTGGTGTGTGATTCGCAAACGGGACGGAATATGTTTAAACTCGAGCGCTGTAATTTTGAATTTAATTAAATTGTTTTATGGTTGATCTGATTTAATAATTCTATTCTAACATGTGATGTAAATAATTTTGAAAGTCATTAAAATTTAGTATTTTTATACTAATAATTAGAATTAAAGATCTAGAACGATTTAAATAGTTTAACGTTAGTTTTTATAGTTCACCAAAGAATTTTAGAACATTCGAAACTTCGTAACAGTGGCGCCCAAGCTTTGCTAAGAAAAGTGGCAAATTATTTTATTAATAGTTATGTTTTTGACTATATGTAGTTTATTTCATAAAATTTGCATAAATAAATTTGATAGATTTTTCGAGAAACCATGCCGCTGCTGGTAATTTTTCAGAAGTGTGTTCGCTTGAAACTTTTCCATCTATTTAGAAAAGTTCCTTGATAGTTTCGATCCATAAGAACGGCTGCAAATCAGACATCTGTGATTACAGACCGATTGGAATATTATATTATCTTGTATTCCTAAGCTGTTCGAAAGGATTCTGTATGATTCACTGTACTTTTATTGTAAACTTCATCACTTGATGTTATCTTCACCGATTTTAGCAAGGCGTTGAGAGGATTTCTCATGAAGATATTTTGCTGGCTTTCCTCCCCAAATTCTCCGTTGGCAGGGCTCTTATCTTAAAGACGATACATCATTTGCTGTTCAGGTGCCCTAAGGTAGCATAATCTGGGGCCGATTTTTTCATTCTGCCGATCATCGACGTTGAATGTTTATTTAAAAATTCATCGATTTCTGTAAGGGCCGATGACATGAAGATTTACAAACGGATTTCATACACCACCGACAAGAGCCTATCACGATCCGACCTCAATAACTACTCCGCATGGTGTGCAAAGAACAACCCTGTGTTGAACGTGGGGCAATGTCAAATAATCACCTACTCTCGAAAAGACGAAAACATTCACAGTCCATTTCTCGTGGCTATTACATTAGCTACGGTGCCGTTACCAGAGCCAATTCTGTTCTTGATTTGAGTGTCATTTGTAACAGCGAATTGAATTTCGAACATCACATCGATCGTACTATCAGTCAATTGATCAATTTCGAAGGCTCTTTATTCAACATTCGTTCGTCCCCTGCTCGAGTATGCTAGACAGGTGTGATCGCCTTATCATGAGGTTCACATAAAGACGATTGAAGCAGTTCAACGTAGATTTCTTGGAGAAGTTCAACCTGCCTCCATATCAAAAATGTCTCAAACTAATTGATTTACAACCACTTAGTAAGCGCCGCGTTATTGCCGACGTGGTTTTCATTCATTAGCTCGTAACCGGCGGTATCGAGATATAACAGGAGATCCAAAAATTCTATCAATCTAAATGTAGATTCTAAATGTAGAGGTTTGAGAACGGTACCGATCTTTCGAAACGACCATCATAGAACTGATTACGGTAAGAATGAGCCTATCTCTAGAATGCAGCACGAAGTTGCAATCAACACAGCCACTTCATTGATTTTAACATGAGGAAATTCCGTTTAACCTTCGTTGTTGAACAATGTTAGCCTGTCATTATCGATGTAATTACTAAATTCCTAAATCGTTCGCAAATATTTCCTTTTAGTAGTTGACTTGTTTGTCTGAAGAAGCCTTAGTGATTATTTTCATCTATGTATTTGCTTTAACTGCTCGGCACACAAGTACAGCTGGTATTGATTTACTTGTTAGTCCGAAGCGGACTCATCTCAATATTTATTTATTTGTGCGCTTACAATTGTTAATAACATTTATCCACTCCAACCAACACACCTCATTTTGAGCTAGAGCGCATTCATGCAGGAGTGTGTGGTATAGTGGAAATTTAGTGCAGATTAAATATTTTGAACATAAGATAATTTTGTATTGTATTTCTGTGTTTAGTGTGGTCCAAATCGTCTGATGCTCTGGTTGGCGGGTTGTAAAGTAGCTGCGATACCTTTTATCTATGGTGTTTTAATCCTAAATCACCCACGGTATTCTATATGATGTGCTTTTATTTTTCAAACGAAAATGCTTATACAATGGCAATTACAATTTACAATTCTAAAATATTTTGAAATCAAAAAAAATATTAACCGTTTGACTCAAAAGTCAAAGTCAACTCCCCCTTTCTTATTTTAATAAACTCCAAGGTGTTTTGTTCTTCTTATATAAACATATACATTAGAAATAGGATTTTTTTTCTTCGAAAATTTTTTTTTCTATGACGTCAGGATTACTTATCTCATCGCGAACCTTATTAAATATAAAAACCTTCATCCATATTCATTTACGATCTATCCTTAATATCTATAATTTTTACTAATATTAATTTTTTATTATATTGTTAACCGCTGAATTCGCATAAAATCAATAAAGATGGATCCCAAGTATTTAGATTGTGAAGAACTAACGAACGAAAGCCAGATTAGAAAAATTAAAGGTTCAGTTGGTAAACAGTTTTCCGCCTTAAGTGAACGCTTGCGGGAGTTAACGGATCCCGAAAATCTCGCTATTCTGATGTCCCATGAAACTGCTTTTAAATTTCCACGTCCGAAACTATCTAAATGTACTTTTAAAGTTCGTCGTTGTCCCTGTTTCGAATCTTCACTTATCAACCAGCAACAGAGTTGCCCAAAAAACTTTAGGTGTATGATACAGTGTAATATAGTGTTAAACATGTATCAGCGCACGTCGTAAATTTTTAACTTTGATATGGTAAAATTTTTTGTTATAGACAAACTTGATACAAATTGTTTTCTTCTTGAACTTAAACTTGTACTACACAAATTTTTCCCGCGCGTAAATTTTTTGATGTCAAAAATCTTAAGCAAAATAATATTACGTAGTTCTAAAACCTATGGCTTAACCAAAATCAATTATAATTCAAAAAATCAAGTATTATTTGTTTTTAATCTGTACAATTTATTTTAGGGCGAACGCACTACCAACTATCTCCGTTCACTTTTCACATTTTACGTAACCTAATCGAGGACGAATAGCTATAAATCCGTCCGAACATTGTAACTCTACATATTTTGATGATTTCAAAAGGATTTCTAAGGACCTATCAAATATTTTTACCAAACAGTTGTTCCAGAAACCCAATCAAAATTATTTCGAAATGCTTTTAGAATCGTAACCCACACCCAATAGACTCATAAAGCTTTATTTCATTTTTAAAGGGAAAGAGCTGGGAAAGCAAACGCTGTAATTGCCATATTGAAGGATGTTGGCGTGCTATCCTGAACTATTATTACATCAGGTTTGCTTTAATCATTTTGCAACAGAAACTTATCAAACGTGACCATACCAGAAGTGCCGGTAGTTTCTTCACTGGATTTGGACTAAGATGTCCTGCGAGCGTATTTTATACTTTTGCATATTCTTTTTGTGTTGATAAAAAATTATCCTAACCAAACTTAAGGTATTTTTTTTAATTGTTCAGTTTATTTAATGTTCCATGAAGGTCAATTGGTCAATTAATACCCCCCTTTTCATTCACGCACACGCCACCCATTCACACAATTACAGTATACCACCTGCACATTGCAGGCTCCATGTCAACCGGTACACTGACATCTGACATGGACGGTGGGTCGGCGCCGAATTCTGCACTTCAACAGAGAGTCTGAGTTGTGTTTGTTAACATCACCGATCGTAATCGATGACGAAAATTCGCTTTGCATCCCCTGCCTCTGCTAGGATTTGAACCCAATACCTATCTGTCCAAGTGCCGAAGCTTTAACCACTGCACCACTTGCACGGTTAGATTTTTGGTAGTAGAAAATCTAATTTTTGTTGCACAACCTAAATTTTTTTTTTTTTTTTTTTTTTTTTTTATTAATAAAATTTTATTTATTTATTTATATTACGACTGAGTCTTGCACCCATTTAGTAATTTACATTGCATAATAAAGTATTTTGATTAGTCGGCGTAATCAAGTGATTATCCCCAGTTTCATGTAACTCCTCAGATTTTTCGCCACAGTAAGTCTACTGACCTCCTGGTCGCGATAAGTCCAGTGGTTTGGTTCTTTGCAGTCTTCTTGTTGTTGTAGTAGTCAGCATATAGCGTATGTCCAGATTTTCATGCTGGTGCAGACGTTGTAGGTGTTTTGTTGCATGATGCTTAATTTCATCCGCGACAAGCTCGATCTTTAGATCTCGATGGAGGTTGTCGTTTCGAATGTACCACGGTGCATTAACTATACATCGCAGGATTTTATTTTGAACTGTTTGTATGATTTTGATATTTGTTTTCTTGGCACAACCCCAGAGTTGGCTACCATATGTCCATACAGGTTTCAGGATTTGTTTGTACAGCAGCAGTTTGTTATGGATCGCAAGTTCAGATTGTCTCCCTAAGAGCCAATGCATTTTTCTAAATTTTATGTTTAGTTCTTCTCTCTTCTTTTTTATGTGTTCCTTCCATCTAAGTTTAGCATCTAAGGTCATGCCGAGATATTTAGCAGTGTTTGCATGCGGTACTACTATCGAGTTTATCATTATTGGTATATGATCAACTTTTAGATTTGTAAAGTTGACTTGAATTGATTTTGCTTCATTTAATTTGATTCGCCATTTCTTTGTCCAATTACATATTTGGTTAGTAGCTTTCTGTAATTTACTAGTGGAGTCATGGATGTTCTTTGCTGTTGCAAGTATTGCGGTGTCATCGGCAAAAGTCGCCATTGTTGCTTCTGTAGTTGGTATATCTCTAGTATATAGGAGATAGAGGATTGGCCCAAGAACACTTCCTTGTGGTACTCCTGCTGTTATTCTTTTTAGTTGGGAGTATTCATTCTCATACTTTACTCGAAAGTGCCTCTCTGATATGTATGATTTTAAAATTTGAAAAAATTGCTCCGGAAGATCTCGATGAAGTTTGAATTCTAACCCCTGATGCCATACTTTGTCGAATGCTTGCGCTACGTCAAGGAATATGGTTGAGCATATTTGTTTGCTTTCTAGTGATTTCTCGATTACATCAGTAATTCGATGTACTTGTTCTATCGTAGAATGGTTTTCCCTAAATCCAAACTGATGTGAGGGGATAAGTTTCCTTTCTTCGATAATTGGTTTTAGTCTTTTAAGAAGAACCTTTTCAAATAGTTTCGATAATGTTGGTAGCAGCGAAATTGGCCTATATGAAGCTTTATCATTCGGAGGTTTGTTCGGTTTAAGTATCATAATTACTTCTGCAACTTTCCATTGTCTTGGTACATACATTAGTCGAAATGCTGCATTAATTATATGCACTAGCTTCCTCAACGCTTTATCAGGTAACACTTTTATTATCTGGCCCGTTATAAGATCATATCCTGGAGCCTTATATGCATTCAGATTATTCTTGATTTCCCATTTTAGTTCTTGCAACATTACAGGTGTAATTTTTAGTTCATCCTGTTTATTTATCGGGATGATATTTTCCTCTTCCGTTTGTTTGGGGTAAGGTTGGAATGTTTCTTCAAGGTGATTTGCAAACAAATCTGCTTTCTGTTTAGCATTCCGGGCCCAATTTTCTTTATTTTTAATTGGAGGAACCTGAAGTTTGGGTCTTTTAAGATTCTTAGTTGCTTTCCATAATGAATAATCAGTATCTTTTAGCCCAGTTAGAGTGCTGAGGTATTTATTAACTGATTGATTTTTAATGTCTTTTATGAGGTATTTTAGTTGGTTACACAAATGGTTAAATACCCTCTTATTTTCCGAATTTCGATTTTTTTGCCAATTCTTCCGTGCTTTTCTTTTATTTTTAAGAAGTTCTCTCACTTCCTCTGGATAGCTGATATTGCGCTTCATTTCTTTACTATTATTTGGAGTGCTTTCCCACGCAGCACTTTGGATATTATGGATGAGTTTATCTAGTTCGTCTTCTATTTGGGCTGGTCCCTGTATTGGGTTTTGCAGACTAATTCTTTCTGTTAATTGTGTTTTGAACAGATCCCAATTGGTTTTGAAGCTCGTTAATTTCGGGTTGCTTTCTTTCATAATTATTGTTTGGCTAAGTATCATAATAACTGGTGAATGATCTGATGATAGACTTTCACTGCTCTCTATATGTATATAATTATCTGAAATCCCTCTTGTAATAAAGAAGTCTATAAGATCTGGAGTCTTACTGATATCCGTAGGCCAATAGGTTGGTGTACCGCCTGAGTGAAATTCGCATTTTAGTTGTTTTCCTGCTGCGAACAGTTCTTTTCCCTTAGCAGTCGTTAACCGTGATCCCCAATAGGTGTTTTTTGCATTATAGTCCCCTCCAATTAAAAAGACACTTCCTAGTGTTTTTAGAAGATTAGTATAATCTACTTGTTTGAGATTGTATCTAGGAGGGCAGTATATTGCTGAGATACTACAAGTTTTACTATTGTTTAATTGTATTTTGATTGTTGTGACTTGCATGGAAAGCTTCTCGACTTTAAGTTCTTCGTTATGTTTTATATAATCTTTTATGATGATAGCTGATCCACCTCTAGCTTTGTTCTCTGGATGTAATGCATGGTAGCAATTATATCCTTTTATTTTACAGAATGAAGTTTTGGTGAAATGGGTTTCTGATATGAGACATATATCTATATTATGCATGTTTAAAAATATATCTAGTTCTTGAATGTGGTGCAATAGCCCATTCGCATTCCAGGTTACGATTCGCAATGTTTTATTCATTTCTTTGGTTTATAATTCGATTTTATATAATTTATATTTTGATACACTCGATCAAGGTTTTCCTCTACTTTTTTATTGAAACTTGTTTGTGATTTCATTTCTTCTAGTGTGTTCTGCAGACTCATTTCCTGTGAAATGAGTCTTTTGTTGAGGTTCTCTAGATTTTTCAGTATGTCCTGTAAAACGAGATCCACTTTTAACTGTTTCTGCTCTGATTGCCGAACTATTTGTGCATAAGTAACGTTTTCATTTACTCGCTCTCTTTGTATGTTAAAATTAGGAGTTGACGATTTAAGCTCCGTGTTTTTTTTTATAGATTGTACATTTCTTGGTGTATCTGGTTTGCGTGATTTATCTCTCATTTTTTGTAGCTCTACTGCTACTTCACATCCTCTGTAGTTGGCTGGATGCTGGCCATTACAGTTGATACACTTCGGTGTTGTAATTCGGGGAACTGTGCAGTCGTTTCCTGCGTGTTTTCCTGCACATTTAACACATCTTGCTTCACGATGGCAGTACTTTTGTGTATGATTATAATCTTGACAGTTTTTACATTGCGGTATTAGTCGAGTGACCTTTCTCGGTGTTTCTATTTTAACTCTGAGGTTGAGGATAGCCTTAATATTATAGATATTTTCGATTTTTTCTTGGTTGTTGAAGGTTAGCATGAATAGTGGGAGACCTCTTCTCATGATTTCAACATTTCCCTCTCTGTTTTCTCGTCTCTCTTTTCTGATGATGTTGACTGCATCGATTATTTTCAGACCTTTGTTTTGCAGGTCCTCAAAAATTTCATCTTTTGAACAAGTTGGATGAAGACCTCTTGCCATTACTTTAATTGGTCGATCATTTTTATCCTCGTAGGTATACCATTGGTGACCATCAGAATTTAATTTGTTAGCTAGAGCTTTATAATCTTCAGGCTCTGTTGTATTTATTTTCCAAATATTACTACTGAGCGATATTATCTTGTAGTCATTACGTACAACTTCTTTCATCAGTTTCTGAATACTACCGTGGTTTGTAATTCCTAGAATATTGATCGGGGGTGGGGCCTGTTTCTTCTTTTCTGGCTCGTGCACTTTTAATGCATTAGTTGCAATGACAGTTTTAGTGTGAGTTTGAATTGGCTCAACTTCTGGTGATGATTCAGCTTTCCTCTTGCTTAGGTTGGTTTCTTTTCTTGGTTTCTTATTTGCTCTCTTGGATTTCTGTAGTATCCAATTGGTTTCCCTTTCAAGCTCATCTTCATCAGTGTGATACTCGACTTGATCTGTGAGTACTTGAAATTGGTTGTTCATTAATGCTAAGTTTCCTGCGTTGTTATTTTTATTTACAGTTTCCTTTAGCATAAGGTTTTCTTTTTTTAGCACGGCAACTTCATTATTCAGCTGCGCAATTAATTTCTCCATTTTTTAAAACTTATTTATTAACTCCGCGTTATTTATTATAACTGATTTTGCACTGGGCATGGCTTCAGAAGCTTGTTTGATAGCTATTGGGTTATGCTTCATAGTAGAGGTATTTTCCTTCTCATTGTTAAGTTCACCCAGTGTGGTGATCTCTGGCGGTGGAGTGGTTGGTGGTGTTCTAGGAAGTGCCGTACTTCTTTTACCAAAGGGTCATTCATTTGTCGCTTGTTCTGTGCTTCCAGTAGTACTAGGAAAAGGATCAGCCTGGTTGCCTACCGATAATTTCCTTTGCAATGTCGCGTTGCTCCCTCCAGAATCCGTGGAGCAGCCCGATAGATCGGGGTGGGATTTAGAATCTAAGTTCTGACCCACCTGGAGTATGTTATTGTTTATACCCGACATCTCATCTTTTTACAACCTAAATAATGTAGAGAAGATCGACACTTCGCCAATATTTAAAATTCTTTCTTTGTATTTTCTTATGTAAAACCACCAATCTGACACTTTTTGTTCGGCTTGATTCACCTACATACACTTTGTTACAATTACCATGGCTAATATTTTATATATCTGATTTTTGAACATTGAATAACTTTTATTTTGTATTTTATAATATATTTTGTAAATTGTTCGAAAATATAATTTTCATTTGATGCTCTTCAAAATTTATTTCAATCTGTTGGTAAGAGTTGTTCTAAATCAAAATTTGCTTCCTTACTTACTGGTCGGATATTAGTGTTGTTAAATATTAACGAAGAAATCAAATCTTTAAACCGACTTTCTCCATGAACATGAAGTAAAAACGAGTTGCAATAGAACGAGGGAATTTACGTACCAACACACGGGGCCGAGAAGCATAGACAAAAAATACGTAAACAATTTCATGATCACGTGAAGCATTCGTTGCTATAGTTAATACAAATTCGAGTAACCTCATGAGGAAAATGGGCTAAAATGGAAAAGTAACCCCCTGCACGCCGGTATGTCTGATTAAGCAGATCTACGACCTGGCTAATTCAAATTCTTTAATGGGATGTAGGGTAGCGCTAGTGAAAAAAACACTTCTCAACAGATCGAAATGAACGATCGTTTGTATGATGGAAATATGGGATTACAATATTCTGTGCTTTTCTGCTTCTTCAACATGAATTCCACTATGTCTTCCAATGCATGCGATAATAAAATTGGCAAATGAAACTAAATCGTACCTTAACAGATTGGAATCTTCGTACCCAAAGTATACATAGTAATGGTACTAAATTCATGGTTCTATTTACGAAAATTTTCGTTCATTTTTGCGCTGTTATGAAAAATTCTAAATATGGCGAATGTTTATGACCTAAATGGTTTACTTTTTAAATCTATTAATACGATAGTATTACTAAAAAATATTAAAACTGATTTAATAACAATTAAATTAAAATGGATTGTGCTATTTTCGGGTGCAGATGTTGTAGGAGGGATAAATTCAACATAAACACATCGATTAATAAACGATTTTTTGCTGATCCGTTGTATGAAACGTATGGAATTTGAGCTGAACTAAAAAATTCACTTCGTCACTTTAACTGCCAATGAAAGGAAAAGTGAAAACAGTAACCTCTCGTAGTGTGAGAATGTACAAAAATCTTCGGGTCTGAGGTAAGTGGGGTTGCTTCTTCAAATAATGACAGCGCCAAATACAGTCAGATGAGATGCATGAAGATTGTATTTACAAATCTACATACATCGAATGAATTAAATCCAACTACCATTCAATGTTCGAATTGCAGTACACAAACACCAGAGATTATACATTTTTCGTGTACTCAACAAAATATAGTTGCTATTCAGTGTATTGATTGCAGTACACAAACATCGGAAATTATAATTTCCATTTCGGAAGTTCATGGTTTAAGAAGCCAACAAATTTACTTATTTTTTATCGATTCGATGAAACATATAAAGGGTAATTTAAGAAACGCCATTGCAATACACGCAGAAAAAGCACGAGCATATCGCTTGATTCTAAAAAACATACGTGTTACCAGCATAACCCCCATTTGTATTCTCTTTTTTTTTTAATATAATTGAAATAAGGTTGAAGAAACCGACCAAACGACACAGTGGTTAAAGCTTTGGCGTTTGGATCGGTAGGTACCGGCCTCGAATTCCCAAAAGTTCAGGATACAAAAGGAAAGTTTCATCAACCGATTACGATCTATGATGAAATGGAACGTAACTATGACCCCCTGTCGAAGTGCAAAACTCATGGGGCGACCCATCTTACATACTATGGTATAGGCTGGAGTGGAGCTATGCAATGAATAGATGGTGATAATATATGACCTACAGCCGTACTTCCTCGATTTGTCAAGCGAACTGATTAAGCAACGATTAAGTACTAAAAAAACATAGGGTTCAAGAGGCAATGCACCAAGACAATGATTCCAGAGAAAGTGGAGCAGGTGTGTTGCAACTTAAACTTAACACGATAAAAGAGCTGAAGCTGCGATACAACGCTGACAGAAGAGGTTTATTCACTCAACAAATGTTGGTGGGTAGGCTCAAATCAAACAAATTTGCTTTAATAGAGGAGATAATGAAGCGAACGGTTAGAAGCCGTTCGATGTCCTGAAGGTCTGCGTCGATCATGTTCACAGCTAGCTGACGACGTCAAAAGTCTAAAGGAAATGCTTCATGTGTGGGAAGTTAGGTCACTAAATCTTCGAATCGTATATATAAGGCACCTTGATTTCTCGGGAGCGGAACACGAAACTGGCAAGAGGATTAGAGACCAGGAATACGAAAAACAGCAAAAGGTTCAAGAAACAACCAAGATCAGACGCTCAGGTTCAGACCAACATCAAAAGAATGCACGGGCTAGATAAAAGGGGTTTGGTTGAAAAAACATAAGCTTCATATGGGTGGCTCCAAGAATAGCGCCCAAGAAGACGAGAAGAGATACCGCCCAAGAAGACGGGTCCAACAAACGGATTAGTAGAAGATTTACATACAAAATTCTTAATAGGATAAGCGATAATGTGTTTCGAATACAACGAAACGTCTGAGGTGTTATGGGTTTGATGTGGGAATTTCGGATTTCGTGGATGAGAGTTTGTGTGGGTGGTGCGTGTGTGGGAGTGGGTATGGAGGGGTTAAAGGGTGATTAGATGGGTGGTGCGGTGTAGGGCGATTCGGGTGAGATGGGTTTTGGGGGTTTGAATTGGATAGTGGGTGGGGGTGGTAATAATATTTAGGTGTGGTGGTTTGTGATTATTTTTGTGGAAAAGCTATTTTCTTATATTTTATAGGCAACAAAAATGCTTATAGACTTCAGCTCCGAACCTTTCCCGTCTTTTTTTTTTATTTTCTATATTCTATTTTGGTTTCATAGAGCATGTGAATGTGGAATAAAAAGATATCTCGTGTGGATGTGGGTTTGTGTGGGTGGTGTGGTTATTGGGGTGGTAAGAGTGGTGGTATGGGAGGTGGAGGGAGGTGGCCCACAGCACGTCTTGGGTTTGGTGTGAGAATCTGGGTTTTGGTGGATGAGGATTTGTGTGGGTGGTGTGTTTGTAGGAGTGGGTATGGTGGTGTTAAAGGGAGATGGTAAGGGTGGTGCGGGTGAGATGAGTTTTGGGGGTTTGAATTGGATGGTCGGGTGGTAATAATGTTTAGGTGTGGTGGTTTATAGATTTCGATGCATAGATGATTTTTCTTTGTAATTCTTAATTTTGCCGGCATAATTTGGAAATTATATTCTGCCCGTAAGCTAAAAATCTTATCCATATATGTATGTTGTTAATAAGCGATTATTTTTGGAAAACGTCAAAACCATTCAAATAGAACTGAAAATAAAACAGAAATTCGACTACATAATACGAAAATTTCCCTTTACAAATATTTGCAACCACTTTATATGTCAATCTATAGTAAGTACTTATTAGCACACATAGATTTGTACTAAATGCGAATCACAGTTTACAGTACCCGTATGTTCACTGATTACTAATTTTCTATTGGTATATTTTATCCCTTTAACGATTCTATTTTCATGAAATGTTCATGTAATTTTTAACGACTTGATTCAGACAGTACCACTGCGCTCTCACGGAAGTTTGTTACTGCGAGAAAGGGTTTAATTATTGATGGTTGGAGTTGGAGAAATCAAGTAGTGTAAATTTTATAAGCCAATTTTCCGAGGTTAATCTTATTTTATAGTTTTAATATATTTATATACACAAATTTAATTTTTTATACGTATCCTTCAAACATATCGGCATAGTTATTTTATAGTTCATTGTTCTTGTTAGGCTTATACAGGTTGAAAAAAGTAAAATAGATTAACCTTGGGAAGTCTACATGAGTCCTCTTATGTATATTTTGCTTTATGATAATACTAAAATACTCCGGCTGGGATGTTGTACCATCACTTTTTCGACTTTCGACTTAGTTTATGTCTCAATTTTCAGGAATCAATTAACATTCTATTTCGCGTAGAAAATTATCTGTTTTATATCGCGATTTCAACCTCTTGATATAATTGTGAGCTTTCTCTCTCGCATCATGAAAAAATTATTTCGCGATAAATAGAGTCGATTA
Source organism: Nephrotoma flavescens (assembly GCA_932526605.1). NCBI lineage: Eukaryota > Metazoa > Arthropoda > Insecta > Diptera > Tipulidae > Nephrotoma > Nephrotoma flavescens. The sequence goes on from OW052222.1 coordinate 114,403,755, forward strand.
ATCTAGTAGTCTTAGAAATCGTAGGAAAGAAATAGAGTGATGTTTTACTCAAGCCAGCTGAGAAAACATTAGAAAATGCGTAATTTTGGAAGTGAAATAGACTGCCATTTTACTCGTATATGAGACATAAACTAAATCGATAGTCGAAAATAGTGATGGTATAACATCCCTGCCCCAGCCCAGCTATGCCAATTTGAAAATACGCGTGATTTTTGTTATTACGAAATGTCATTGAAGGATAACTAATTGTCTTTTATTTTTTCCGCTAGCTGGATTTTCCAACTTTTACAATCGCCAATTCGGCCTTGCTATGAATTTTCAATGAAAAGTGGTCTTAGAAAGTTGATTATTATTTGTATATTGCGCTAAAATACAACAATATGAATTTATTTATAGTTCTAGAGAAGTATATACAAAACGCAACCAGTGACAAAACTTATTTAAAAATGTAATTTTTGTAATTTTTAATTTAGATATTGTGTGAGTCTAGGTTGTAATTCTTTTGCGGAAATGATTTTGTTTGACTAATACAAATGCAACAATTGTTTAATTAATACAATTACAATACAATACAATAATAATATTATTTTGTAAAATAAATAACATTGGTGTAATTACTAATAAATCGACAGCCTATACCGACTTGTGAAAAATATTCGGATAAAATAAAAGAAATAAAGTAAAATATGTAGACTGGTGGAATATAATTAACCCACTACTATTCAAAAAACTTAGCCACACATTTCAATTAGACCCTACTATTGTGGGTCGCATAAAATTTTCCATATTTCATTATTTTATAAAATGTTATAAACAAGGAATTCCCCGGTATAAATTTGGTTTTTTTTATGCTATAAATAAAACTGTTTGGGGATCTCTCGATGAAACTTTGGGGACTTCTCGATGAAAATCGAAGGAATTATGGAATCCAGGAAGTACATTGACATTCTTTCCGAAAATTTATTAGAGTTTTCAGAAAATCTTGACAACGATCCGAAGCATATACTTCAAAAATTGTTAAGTCGTGGGTTGATCCAAATAAAACCCGTGTCATGGTTTGTAAATGAGAATCTGTGCGTAATTACAAAAAGAACTTTCGATAAGGAAACCATCGAACTATGAGTCATTATTCAACAAGTGTGAGTTAAAGCATTAGTTTTTAAATTATTATTTATCTATTTTTTTATTCAATCTTTGTAAGTTTCAAAATATTGGCTTAACCACATAACAGTTGAATTATTTATTTACCATTTAACCGTATCTTTTGGCGAGGAAGGGTGCCCATAATCTGTCAGGTATTTTTTACATTACATTAGAAAATAATTACCAAGTAATCTGAATACAATTTTTTTTTTTCAGTTTTAACAATTTATTCAATAATTTTTTTTGAATTTTTTTCAACGCTTTATGATGACGCGCCCGAGTCGTTCTCAGGCAAAACTGTCAAGTGGCTAATTATATTGACAGCTTAAATTTATTATTATTTTTATTATTTTGCTTGAATTAGTTGTGATGTAATCTGTTTTACATTTTGAAATGAAATAAAATAATTATGCAATTAATTTTACTAATAAAAATGTGTGATTTATTATTGTGGCTTAATTATACTTCCACCAGTATACGCGAGCAGACGAGATTACGAAAAATTGGGAAGGTAATTGGTTTCGAACTGAAGAGTATAAGAATTTTTCAATTAAAACTTGGTCTTCTAGTCAGACTGCAGGGACCAACCATTGTGTGAAAATGTTAGGGGACCAGTAGCCCAATTCTGGGTTTGCCCGGGAATAGGAAATTGGGAATTAGTGAATTTTTTCTAGCAGTTGAGAATTTTTTACTCCCCAATGTTTAATGTGCCGTTGGAGATTTGACGTTAGTTTGATTCGTACATGTTTCAATTTTTAAACATTATTTTATCTAATAAATATTGCGTATTTTAAGTGTTAAGTTTATAAAAATCTACATTCAAAAATTGTTCCCGAAAAATTATGCCCAGTCTCTATTAGTATAATTTGTAATTGCTACAAAATATTTTGAGTATTTTGCTGTAAATGCCACAGGTTTGAATATACTTCAATCTGCTGATTTGAGAAAAACTTGGTGGTGACTAACAAATTTGAACATTAATTAATTATTGTTCCCCATTCCACGATGTACGGAGTTCTGTACTCATGGTCTTTATCATTATGGGTAATCCCAACCGTTTCATTTGAGTAATACATTCTTCCACCTAAAAGCAATAACTAGAGTAAATTTTCTGGAAATGGAACAATTAAACATTTGAAACTTGTTGCTGCGTATATTTCCTATAATATGCACACACAAACAATTTAAAAATATAATTTTATTTTTGATCGCCAGTTTAGTGTTAGTATCGCTTAACACGCAAGTTTAATTTGCCATTTAAAAAAAACAATCACAATTTTAATAATTTGGGGTAGGTACGAGTATATACCCACGAGTTAAGTAATTTCAGGCAAATTAATATTACCACAATATGGATTATAAAAAGGTGCTGTGTATTTTGCATACAACTTGATGTTGAGAATACCTTAAACACCTATACTATAAATTAAATAAAAAATTAATAATAATAAAACTAAAAAACTGGTTTATGCAATAAAAACAACAAAACCTAAACGAAATACAATTTAATTTTGTCATGTTAAGCTGTACGGGTACATTAGTAATAGGTATGCATGTAACATATTTAGTATTATAACATGTTGATAAATTAAAAGCCTAAAGCTTTTTACAGTATACAAACAAATTTAACAATTGAATTTTTTTTTTGTTGTTAAAATATCTTGGAATATTCATAATTTTATCATCCATTTACAATGAGATGTTCGGTGCAGCCGCTTGCAGCATTGAAATGTCGATTTAAATGTGTATACACAAAAGAAAACTGAATAACTATAAGTATTCGATACGGTGTGTGTATATGAAGCCTACACGTAATACCTGTGTTTTTTTATTTTTTTGGACTTTAAGCGAAAGTTCTTGACGATATTTTTTTTTTTTTGTAAACATGAACGTAAACTCGCGAAAGTTTCCGTTTTCCGACTAAAATTACCAACAATAATAAAAAAGTTATTTGTCAGTGTCGGTCACAAAATGTTAATTTAATAAAACCTGATCATTACAAATAGGTAAACACTACTTTAGATATTTTAAGATCTTACATTTTTTAGTTTTCTTTTAGTTTATACTTCCGGAATATGTTTTATGGCAAGCAACTACTTTAAATCACATTCACTAATAAACTAATAACTTTTTTTATATAATACTAATATTTTATATAACTTTTACATTTTTTCGTGTATTTTTGAATGAAACTTAAAAAATTTCTATTTAACTTTTCATAAAGGTTAACAGCACAAAACATGTGTAATTCGAATTTATCATAAAAATTATCACTTCACTCGTTTCAATTAAATCAAATTGCACCACTCTTCAAATACTATCACACAATTAGGTTTAATTTGACTTTTTGAAATATTTTTATTGTAATTTTATTTACTATAATTTGTAAGAAGGCACAAGAAATAAGAAAATAAAACATTTATTATTATTTTATATTAAACAAGAGCGTTAACCACTACCGTACGCTTCTAACTTTAGAGAGTTTCTTGCCGTAACTGAAAAAAATACTGAAAGAAAATAACAACAAAATATACAACATCATATAACACGTTAAAGTTTATTTAAAAAAGCAGTAACAACAACAAATTATGACGAATTCGTTGTTTTGGTTAATAGTGTGGTGGAGAATTAATGGAGATGGAATTATAATAGTTTTTTTTTTCATATACTCGTACATACAATTTATTTACTCTCGTGTACATTTCTGTATTTTTGTTGTGTTCATAATATTTGTAGGCTGACGTATAATTGAATTATGAACGTTGATTTCATTACCTTGCAATAATTTTGAGTAAATAATAAATACATAGTTTTGGACTAGAAACGTACCAGACTTACCATTCGGCTCGTACCTTATAACTATAAACATTTGCAAAATTAGATTCACGTTAACTAAGGTAAATAGCAATGAATAGGCAAAAAAAATTTCTAGGAAACCCAAAGTACATTATGATTACAGCATATTTTTAAAATCAAATGTTCTTGTACGTCACACATTTTTCCCAACCGTCCACATTATTTTTAAATTTGAATGCAACCTAATTTTAGTAAAAGTAAATTTGTTTGTGCCGGTACTCCAGCCTTTTGTCTTAAAAAATGCTGTTTGTAATTATATGTAATTAAATAGGTGTATAAAATATACAAATGTAAACTTTATTACTTTTATAGTAGACTAGTTGTGCATGCGAGCGCAGCAAAATAGAAACTTGCTTTAATGGAAACTATATTGGTTTCTGTTTATGTGTATTTGTTTATGAATGATTGCCGCACTGCTGGGTTTTCTAAACATCGTCACCAGCCCTTATGAAAATACGCTGCTTAATAGACGGAAAAAGTAGACAAGAAAAATAGACAGAAAGTAGAGTTATGTTCGTTCCTGGCAGCTGTTGCGCTTCTAACCCAAGGCTACTGCACAGTCTTCAAATTTTGACGTAGAACTACATCCATCAATACGCGTTTATATTTTCAAAACTATTAACGGTAGAAACGTGGTTAATATCTCATTGGAAAGATCTGACAACTATGACAAAAGTTATGATAAGTTAAAATTACGATTTTTGTTGGCACATTTCTAATATGGGAGTAGCGCATATAAATGTATAAATCTTTGTTTAGCGGATTTTGTTGCGTGGTATACTAAAATTCAGACACGTAACCGAAAGTTTGTTGTAGATGCTGAAAAGGATGGTGACTTAGGTGTTGATGATGACGAGCAGGATGAGGACGATGGTAGAACAAGTATCGAAAGAGAGAGTTTGTCGCTTTAATGCTATGGTTTCTCTTGAATGCTAGGGTTTTGCTTAACCTTCTGTTAAAATTCGGCGCTTGCCCATTTTTCATGTCAATGTACTTAAGAAAATTTGATCTATAAAACCAAAATGTGAATGAAATTAATTATAGGAGATAAAAAGGTGTTTAATGGAATATTAAATATGTTTATTTTATTTATTTATTTATTTATTACCAACTTTATACTTATATACAATCTAGTTACAATTTTAATAAAACATTTATATATACTAAGAATTTAATTAAAAAAAAGAAAAGTAAAATTAAAGAAATATGAATAACCAATAATTTAAAAGAACATTAGACATTAAATTCTTAAATGCATCCCTGGATAGATTAAAGTCGAAAGCCGATCGAACTTATTAAAAGAAACAGTAGATTGATAAACAGGTTCATATTCACCGTAGTTATGCCTAATATAAGGCAGCTTAATTTGGAAATCTCTAACACGAAGGGTCCGTAACGGAGTATATATATCGTACAACACCAAAATCTCAGGACAGTCAATTTTAGACACCATCAAGTCTCTAACCAATAATGCACCAATTTCGATGATGCGGGTAAAGAGCTGCTCAATATTTATTAATTTACATCTACCTCGATACGGTAAGAGTATATAAGCGGGAAGGCTCCCATCTATGGGCAACATTCGCAGAGAAAACCTTAAAAGCGCTTTTGAACCCTTTCTATTCGGTTTGAACAATTACCATAAATCGGATTCCAAATTGCTGCACCATATTCCAACAACCAACGCACAAACGAGATATATAACATTTTAATAGAATAAAGATCTTGAAAATCCCTCGAAAACCTTTTAATAAACCCAAGCATGGAATTCGCTTTAGTAATGCAAATATCTATGTGCTTATTGAATGATAAGTTCGTCGTAAATGTTATACCTAGATCCATAAACGTATCAACATTATCAATAATACGGCCATCCAGGAAAAATTCAAAACTAGCGGGCGTGATTGTACGAGTAAAATGGATTGTTTTACATTTGGAAATGTTTAGGTTCAAATTCTGAGCTGTGCACCACATACTGAAAATATTTAAGTCAGATTGGAAGTATCTTGCGTCATTGGTGCATGAAATGGTTTTAAAAATTTTAATGTCGTCCGCATAGATGAGGATGTCGGAATAACTCAAACAATCCACTTCGCCATTAATGAATAGTATGAAAAGCATAGGACCAAAATGACTACCTTGAGGCACTCCCGAAGTGACATCACTAACTCTGGACGTGAAACCACCAATCTTTACTATCTGAGTTCTGGAATCAAGATAAGATCTGATCCAGTCCAGTGGGAGAAAACAACATTTTTACATGTTTACATGGAATACTAAATATTTTTATTTTTATTTTTCACATAATTTATTCTCTTTCATTTTCCGGACGTTCTTGTTCGCGAAAGTTCTTTATAGATAACAAAAATACTTATAGAGGAGTTCGGCTCCGAACCTTTCCCGTCTTTTTTATTTTGTATTGAAGAAAAACGAAACGACTTATTATAGAATTGCACCAATAAAACGAAAACATGTCGCAATTTTGTGAATTTTCTCGATTAAATTATCTATTGTGAATTGTAATAAATTATAATCTGTCAAAATAAATATGGCGTCATGTCATATTTGTATGATTTGAATTTTTCTGATTTGTTCTTCGAAGAGGACGACAAGAGACCAATTTAATTATACTAATTACACTGTGCTTGAATCGCAAACTTTTTTTTTTGTGACAAGCTGGGTACCCAGGGGGTAAACCTAATTCAAGTATGCTGCATTCAATGGTGCTAGTCCCATTTCAAAGTTAGTAACCATTTTTGAGATATCGCTTTCGATATATGTTTTGGCTCTGAGTCAAAAATTTGTCAAAATATACTCATTTTCACGTTGATAACTCTTGAACCATTAGGATTTTCGTTTTACTCTCTTCAGCAAAGTTGTTGCGCAAGCCAAGGCAAACAACTTTGCCGAACATATCAAAACGGAAAAACCACATCTACATTCACAGTTTTGTGTTATTTCTTTTTCTTTTCATTTCGACGAAAAACTTTTTTATCATTTTTTGTCCATTTATTGAATTTAAATCGATTGAAATCGATCGAATAAATATCTCATCATCGAGTATAGATACAATAGAAACTATGTAAAAGAAAATTAAATCGAATCAGTTGATTTTATGGTGATTTTTCTCTACTTTTTTAATTTTAATTTTCCGATTCGTTCGTACCGTCTTCGGGATCTTCTTCCTCTTGCAAATTCCAATACATGTCACCCAAGAATGCATCTAGCTTTTTACCGATGTACCAATATTTGAGCCTTGCCGTCAATTGGTGAAAACGCTCGCCGTGCTCATCTGATTCGGCTGGTGATTGTTCGGCGAATTTTTCCACGTGACAATGCAAAAAATGTTTTTTCAATTACATTCGAACTTTTATATATATTATGAAAAGCAGTCAGCATATTTTCAATATATTTGCGCCAATCATCGGATCGATTAATTCCGAGAACATTCTTAATAACTTCGTTCTTACTTATTGTGCTAATTTTTTAACTTTTTTAGAAATATCGGTTTCGAGAATAATCTCTTCTTCGGTTTATTTTTTACTACTATGTATTACATAAATTATATTGAAGCTGTTTATATACTGTTGCTAGGCGCTGCTCTTTCGCACCTCCTTTGTTTTTAAGTTATGGATAATGGAGTAGGTACTCGTACCGCTAGCAAGCAAGCAATTTGCTGAAAATCCTGACTATCAAGTCGTATTTATACGACGGATAAAAATCCGGGTTTCTATCTCATCATTTTAACCAATTACATCACGTAAATTATAGAACAGACACGTCTCTTTTCATACAAAATAGTTGAAAAAAAATTGAAAAAAAAATCTCGGATGGAAAAATCCGAGATTTTTATCCGTCGTATGAATACGACTTTAATCAATTTTACAAAGGAAATTTAAATTTCAAAATACATTTTTCATAAAATTTTTGGTAATTTTTGCGATATTACAGTAAAATTTACGGCTTCAAAAATTAAACAGCAATTTTTGTGTTGTTCTACAGTGCAATCGCACAAAAACAAAAATCAAAAAGCGTATTGAAACTTAAATTTCCTTTGTAAAATTGATTGAGTTGCCAGGATTTTGGCTAGCAAATTGTTTGCTAGCGGATCGTGTATCTACCCCAATAAGTCGTAAATTCTTTGGTTTTTCTGTTGATTTTGTCGTTAACTAAATTGTTGGAGTTTTTGTTTTTGTATATTTTCAGGGTGTGAATTATGGCCGTAATTTGACTCCATCACTCATGAGTCAAATTGTGCCCAAAATTTATACCAAGATCTTCTAACCTGTCTAATTTCGGTCCTTTTTTGGTTCTATGCTGAAATTTTTATTCAATTTAGTGTATCTAAGATTTTCAGTTTTTATGTGTGTTGTGCGAAACTTGATTATGTGTACTTTTTTTAAATTTGGTTATGCCATTCATGTGTTCTTTGTATCTTATTTGAAATGAGCGTCCTGTTTGGCCTAAGTATGTCGGTGAAGAAGTAGACGGTAAGGTAGAAGTCGGAGTCTTCTCTGAGAATCTTTCGCCAAAACTGACAAGACCCTGTCTTTTTGGGAAACATGCAAGAATCATCTACAGATGAATGACTTTGTAGAAGTTGCATGGACGAAGAGGAGGAAGAGACTTTAGATAAGTTCCTACGCTCGTGTCCGGCACTATCATACAGAAGGCATATGTATTTGGGTGTGTACGCAGTATAGCCAGCCTTTCAGATCTCGCGGACTGTGGAGTGCGAGATATTTTGCGCTACCTACGTAGCTCGGAATGGTTTTGAACAGGGGTAAAGGGGAAATAGGTCTAAGTGGTCTAACTGGTCTAAGTGTGCAGAAACAGCCACTCCAACCTAACCTAACCTAACCTAACCTTGGTGTAAATTAACCACACATATATGGTGGATGTGGTTTTTCGATCCTGCTATGTTAGACAACTTGCGCAACAACTTTGCTGAAGAAACCAAAACGAAAACCCTAATGGTTCAAGAGCTACCAAAGTGAAAATGAGTATATTTTGACAAATTTTTGACTCATAGCCAAAACATGTCGAAAGCGATGTTTTAAAAATGGGCGCAAACTTTGAAATGGGACTAGCACCGTTGGATTCAGCGTACTCGAATTAGCTGTTTACCTCTTGGGTGCCCACGCTTGTTACATTTTTCAACTAGCACAGTGTTATTATTAAACGAGCTTTTAAAAAAAATTATTTGGAAAATGTTAAATCCCAGGTGTTACAAGGTGTGTGGATGGCACACACGTCAAAATGATCAGACCAAACGCAGAAGGGCAGTACTTATTTATAACAGGAAAGGATTTTTCAGGATTAATGTGATAATAGTAAGTATCAAAAAAAGATTAAAATGTACATGCTTACTAGATCGAGTTTATTTTATAGGTGTGCGACCATCAAATGAAAAACAGGTACGTAAATGGAAAACATCTTGGTTCTTCCCATGACGCCATGGTTTGTCACAATTAAAAAATAACCTGATACCTAAAAATAAAATACGTGTTTTTAAAAATTTTATCTACTAAAATAACTTGTTGTTTTATTTTAAATCGGTTTTTATTGCATTTTTTCATAATTTTAAGTAAATGTTAAAACTTCACATTTTTATGATTGCACGTCGTATACGAATACATTAGAGTCTCGTACTAAAATGTAATCGACTAAAACATTGCGGATATACGACAAATGTCGTGTCGCAAATGACGTTCACAATACAAATTTTCATAGTCGTTCCCAAATTTACGTCGAAACGACAACCACAATAAGGCTGACTATGTACACTACCTGGTTTAATATATTATGGAGATCTCATGGGCGCGCATTCTTGAAATCGGTGGATATTTTCGCATGCGGATTTTAATTTGCATTAAAACTCTTTATATTATTCGAATTTTTCGCCGGCTTCTTTAATCGTTTTTTCAAATTAGAATACAAGTTTTCTATTACTTGGGGGAATAAATCCGCATTGATTTACCCAGTCGGAAATTCCTCCGATTTTTTTAGTAGTGAAATAAATAATAAAAGACTTGCATCCGCATGCAGCATTTTCCACCGATTTCAAGAATTCGAGCCCTGGAACTGAGAACAACGCAACACGAGCGAATTGGATAAAAAAATAAAAATTTGGAAAATTATGACATTTTTCTATTATTGTTTTACAGCGCGCAGCAACTATGATGGTGAATATTTTGCGACGAAAAGTTTGATTTACGCCAACCGTATTATAAATAAAAATTATAATTGTTTTGAGTTTTATTAATTATGAAAATTATTATATTAAAGGTTTATTTTCGTAAATAGTTGTTTTCTGTAATTTCAAGTAAATTTATTATAGAGACATCTGTAAACGGATTTTGAAATTACAGAAAGCTCGGTTTTGCAAGCTCACGTTTTCTCTTTAATTTCGTTATAAATGTGATCGTTTAGATTGCTATTAAATCCATCGTTCATCTCAAGAATTCTGATGTGTATATACTAAAGAAGTTAAATTTTTATAAAACTAAATTTTAAATTGGATGTAATAGGAATCTGCAGCAGCACCCTTAATTAACTTACTTTAGTTACCTACACAACTAAACGGAATGCACATTTTAATAGAAAATAATAAATTTATGCTGCGCTTTAGTTTAAATTTAATAATTAAATACTATACTATGATGGCTGATTAATAAATAAATAATAAATTTATGTTCAAAAATTATCCAATTACCACGGTTTCTTATAGTAACTTAATAAAATCTTTCCCTCTATTTTAATATTACGTCTGCTTCAAATCATAGATCTTTGGTAGAGGCCGGTGGCAGAAAGGTTGAAAACTTATCCAGGAATAATTATTTTTAACTCAGCAAAATGTAATTGTTCCGCTTGTTATTTCAGGATGTCTCTTACTGTTAACATCCGCAGAACCCCGCAAGCAATGATCGCAACCGGCATTAACAGCCACCAGTAGTTGATCAGTTTTTAATATTTACAATGCTGTGTGTAAGTATGAAGTTTCATTCTGAATTAATAATTAATTAATTAATTAATAGTTAATCCACCTCAACTTTAGAGATGCTGAATTTTGCAGAAAAAGGTTATTTTCTCTAAGCTCAGTAATTTCCGCTAAAATTTAAAAAATGTTTTGAACGTTTAAAATTTAATTTACAATATTTTGTTTTAACCGTTTTTTAATAAAAGCTAACAACTTTTCAAAATATTTGCAAAACACGAGATCGAAACGAAAAGTTATTAAATTTATAGCTCCTATGCAAGTCACTTTTTGTGGGCCGATTTTAGTTATAAATCACTATACATAGGGCCGATTTTTTGTTAAAAATCAGTATTCTGGACAAACTAGTCCCGTCCGATATTGTTGCAAATTTAATTTAGAATCTTTTAGTTCATAATTTTTTTTCTCGTATTTGATTTGCTTTTCAAAATATTTGCAAACAACAAAAAACCTCATATAGAAGCTTAAACTTCCGGTGGATCGATTTCGACTAAAAATCAGCCACGATCAGTCAATCTGTCTAGGCTGTAGGAAGGACACAGACATCTTTGGGAGCGCCCCACGCTTATATTTTTAATCATATTGATTTCAAATTTCTACTTGCTATAAGTATACCTTGATAGGAGTAAGGAAGAAAAATTTTATTTTCTACTTTTCAAAGCCTTTTATTATCTACTTTTTTGAGCCTTTAAATATAAGCGTGTTTTTTTTTTTTTTTTGTAACTATTGCCAAAGGTTTTATTCTTGAATCTTTCTTTATACGAAACTAACAAGAAGTGTGAAATTCTTAAAAACTATAAAAAAATTTTTAACTTAAGCCTTAACCTATGTTAATACTTAATATCATTATGCATTATTATTATTATTAAATTATTATTAATTACTTAATTTCATTTCAACATGCACGAAATTATTAGATTATATTTCTCAGTTAATTAAATCTAGAGGATCTGTTCTGCGAAGCCGTCCATATTTCGGTTGCCTTAGTAGTTCTCTAGCTAATTCGTTAGGGTGTGATTCCAGTTTCAGTTGGTATTTTAGACTGCATGATTTAATTGTCTCTTTAACAGTTTTGATTCCTAGGTCTCTATGGATGTTGCTGTTTCGAATATACCATGGGGCATTTGTAATGCTACGAAGTATCTTTGCTTGCGTTCTTTGTACGATATCTATATTTGATGCACTAGTTGAGCCCCATAGTTGGATACCATATGTCCATATGGGGATTAGGATCGCTTTGTATAGTAGAACCTTGCAGTCTAGAGAGAGTTTCGATTTTCTTCCGATCATCCAGTACATTTTAGAAAATTTTATTTTTAATTGATTGCGTTTTGTTTCAATGTGCTTTTTCCATGTCAATTTCTATCGAGATGAAGACCGAGATATTTGACGTTTGTTTGTTGAGGAATTGTGATATTGTTTAATTTTACTGCTGGACATGTACGTTTATTTAGTGTGAATGTTACATGTGTTGATTTACATTCATTCGTCCTTATCCGCCAAGTTTTTAACCAACCTCCTGTTTTGTGTAGATGTTCTTGTAATTCTCTCGATGCTGTTTGAGGATTTTTGTGTGAAAATAATATAGCTGTGACATCAGCAAAAGTTGAAGTTACGATTTTTTCAGTTATTGGTAGGTCAGCTGTGAATAACAAGTATAGCACAGGTCCCAATACACTACCTTGCGGTACTCCTGCCTTTATCTCGGTTAGATCAGTAGTGGCCGTATTTTGTTTCACCTGGAACATCCTTTGGGCTAAGTAGTTTTCAAGAATTGCATGAAATTGTTTAGGCAAAAGAGTTTTAATTTTGTAATTTTATCCTTCATGCCATACTTTGTCGAAAGCTTGCGCAATATCCAAGAAAACTGCCGAGCAATATTTCTTTTCTTCTAAGGAAACCTTAATTGTATTTACAATTCTGTGCACTTGTTCTATTGTGCCGTGTTGCTCTCTAAATCCAAATTGGTGATCTGGTATAATGCGACCTTCAGGTAATATAGGTATTAGTTCTTGTAGTAGCATCTTTTCAAAAAGCTTTGAAATTATCGGAAGTAGACTTATTGGTCTGTACGACGAGACTTGGGTTTCGTCTTTACCTGACTTAGGAATCATGATAATTTGAGATATTTTCCATTTTTGGGGAAAGTATCCACATCTCATAATCGCGTTAAAAATATATGTTATATATTTTATGCATCTATCTGGTAATTCTTTGATCATTTTTCCAGTTATTAGATCATGACCTGGCGCTTTCTTGGGATTTATACTGTTTTTGATAACTTTTTTGACGCATTTCCATTTAAATTTTACTGGATTTGGGTTCAACTCGTCCCTTGTAAGCTGTGGTAGTACGCAGTCATTATTTTGTTCGTTTGGGGTGAACACTTTTTGTAGATGGTTAGAGAAAGCGATAGCCATTTCTAAGTCACTTCTGGCCCAGTGACCATCTGGTTTCCTTATCGGTGGGTTCGATACCTCTGGCCTTTTTAAATTTCTTGCTGCCTTCCACAGTGAGTAATCTGTTGTTTCTGTTGCTGTGAGCTCACTTAGGTAATTCTGTATTCCTAAATTTTGTTCTTCCCGTATTGCTTCTCTCAAAGCTTTAATAGCTCTATTTAATTTCCATTTATGCAAAGGAGATTGGTGAAGCTGCCATAGCCGCCGAATTGTCCGCTTCTCTGCTAATAACTTTTGAATGTTACTTGAAAGCCTTAAATTTTTTTCGGAATTTTTGTTCTCCGGAGTAGCTTTTTTTGCAGCCATTTCCATTATTTGACTTAAGTTTTCTATCGCGGCATCAATATCTTCTGGTGTGCGAAGTGGAACATCAAGATGACAATTTACATCTACTATGTTTCTATAGAGAACCCATTTCGTTAGTTTGTTTGTTAAACGTTGTGGTGGTTCAGTTTTTAATGCTTGGGTACTTAGAGTTACTATTATTGGTGAGTGATCTGATGATAAATCATAACAGTCAACGACTTGAGCATTGGTGCGTGCTATTCCTCGTATTACACAGAAATCTATTAAATCAGGAATTTTTTTTCTATCTGTAGGCCAATATGTGGGATGTCCAGATGATAAATAATCAAGGTTTTTCTCGTTTATTGCTTCGTAGAGTTGCTTTCCTTTCGGTGACGTCAGCCTCGAACCCCATTGCACATGTTTAGCGCTGTAATCACCCCCTGCTAGAAATTTGATTCCCAACTGGTTAAAATAATCGATAAATTGCTGTTTTTTAATTGCGCGTTTCGGTGGACAGTAGACAGCCGATATTAAAAATCTCCCAGACCATTCTTCCAAACTGACAGTTGTAGCCTGGATGTGATCTTTAGCATATTTCTGGAGCTCGTACGGCTTTGATCTTCTTTTTATTAAGACTGCAGTGCCGCCGTGTGCTTTTCCATCCGGATGTTTGGTGTCATAAACGGAATAGCCGGTAATATTAAAAAAATTTTGTTTTGTGAAGTGTGTTTCAGATATTAACATGATGTCTATATTTTGTTCGATAAGAAATGTTTGTACCTCAGCTTTATGTTGCGAGAGCCCGTTCGCATTCCAAATGGCTATTTTTAGAATTGTCATTTTTGATTTTTGACTATAATTTGCATAAGCATATTCATATTTTGCATCATCATGCTCATTTGTCTTTCCATCATCATCACGAAACTTTGGATGGTCTCGGTTAATTTATTTATCATGGTGTGAATGTTTAGGTCCTCATTAGAATGAACTTTTGGTTTTGGTTTGTTACTTTTTAGGATATTTGCGTAAGAAACACCTGGCTGTGCAAAACTGCTGGCAAATGTCTCCAAGTTATCGTTTTGTGTGTTTGCACTCGTTGGTTTGGTGACTATTGTATTTTTTGGTAACATGGCCCTCTGATTAAATTACATATTCAGCATTCGTTGCTCAGCTCTCATTTTAGGGTTTATTTTGCGTTTTAAGTCCAGGTACACTGCGCAACCCCTGTAGTTTGCAGTATGATTTTCACCGCAGTTATTACAACGTCTCACAGATGGGTCATTGCGAGACTTTTCGCACTGTTTGGAGTCGTGGAGTTCACCACAAATAACGCAAACTTCATTTAAGGCGCAGTATGCTTTCGTGTGTCCGTATTCTTGGCACTTTATGCATTGAACTGGTCCAGACCTCTTCTTAGGTTCTTCAATTACGATTTTGCGATGTAACAAATATTTTAAGTTGTAAATGTTGTGAACTCCTTTCGACTTTTCTTCCTCAGGCTCTAGTTCCAAACGGAACATTGGTTGAGGTACCTTCTCACGGTTTACTATATTACCAATGGATTTGGCATGGAAACCTTCCGCAGCAAGTGCAGCTTGTATGTCACTAACATCTACGCAGCTTTCAATTTCTTTTAGTACAACAGTCAGCCCTTTTTGGCTTTTTAGCTGGTATGTGTAATATAATTTACCAACTTCGTCGAAATGTTTAACTAGGGCTCTGAAGCCATCGATTTCGAAAGTTTGAATCTTTGTTTCGTTTATATTACCTCGTTTGAGCGGGGCAATATAAAATTTAGAATCTGTTAATTTTGCGATGTTGTTAAACCAATTCATTGCGTGGTTTTTTAAAAAGTTTTTTTTTTAAATATATTATATTTTCTACTTTTTAGTCATCGAAATTTTTTAATGTCCAAAAATGTTAGTATCTTATATTGTCATCGGAGTTAAGCCTGCATACAAAATTTCAGCTCAATTGGACTATCGCAAGTGTTTGAAAAATTGATTACAAAATTTGACGATATAAACAGACACACAGAGTGAACTAATGCGTGGTAAAAACGAAAAATTGATTAAATTTATAAACCCCATGGTGACTTTTGGCCCACCCTGTATTACTGATTTGGATTTTAACCCACCACATACGTAGTGCAATACATAAAAACCGTTTGCATACAAAAAAAATACCTTTTGCAGATGCAGCAACATTTTTGGTCGATATTATTTACCATTTTATTACAATAAGCAGGTTAAAAATATTGTTATATATTTAATGCAGAGTCAACCATAATTAGACACAAATAAAATGCTCAGGAAAATAGCACAAAAATTAAAGCTTATAAGAAGAAACACTGCTGCATTACTTTAAAGTTAAACGAAAAATTTTATCACGTCACATAAAACACAAAAAGATTAATTTTATTTTAAAATAAATTAAATAAAATTACATATTTCAAAAACAATGTCTGATTTGAAGTTCAAGATCATCCACATATAATAAAATTGTATCTAATTATTAAAATTACAAATAAATGTATAAAAGCAGATTGCGGTTAGACTGTTTGGTGCTCAGGCAACAAATTTCTTTTGAGGATCAATATTTAATTAAATGCTCAAATGACGTATACAAACTGGTATGTCGTTTTTTTAATAAATTTGAGTACAAAATTTTTAGTATAATTTATTTACTATACTTTACTTATATTGTATATTACTTGTTGAATATTATAATAAATTATTTACCATATTAGACACATAAATTTTTAATTGATTTGGCATCTAGGGCGAAAGTAAAAGAAACTCTAATTAAATCGTCATTGCGGCGTAAAAACCAAAACATCGTTTGTCGTAATCTTTGATTTAGCAAAATCAAAATTTTAAATATTTTTAAACTAAGTTTTGCATTTTCTACGTCAGTTTAAGACCAATCTTGACAATCGTGTATTTATTTATACCTTGATTTTAAGTCCCTTAACACCCTTATGCATATATTTTTTTCGAGATTCTTATAGGTAAAATGCAATGAAAATTCATTTTTACGTTAATAAAATACGATCCACTTTGATGCCTAACCAAAGCGAATTAAATATATTATTTTCATAATCATGTATTAATACCTCAACTATACATTTAATTTCATCGTAAACAAATAATTAATTAGGACAATTGGCATTGTAATATTTTATGGTCAAAAACTGATTTTTAGAATACATAATTTTTCACGAGTTGAGTACCAACTTAAGGCGGTTGGCACTCAGCTATAGAATTTGACTGTTACAACCAATTCTCGTAATTAACACCGCTTCCGGAATATTCGCGAAAATACCGGAAATAATCTCTGAATAATTTTCAAATATTTACGAAATACTTGCGCCACTACTAGAATAATCCCGAATATTCCGACAAAATTGTATCCAATTCCTTTTTTATCAATACTAAATCAAACAACAAATGACTTCCACAATTATTTATTAATGCACTTAATACACCATCCCACAAATCCACACTAGGGTTTTTAGTCCGGTCTCATTCTTCATTGTTCCCCCTTTACCTATACAAAACCGGAAAAATTAAAACCGGATCCTTGGAGACCACCAGCGGTAACTTTAATAACGTTTCATTTCTCATTTCTCATTATTACAAATTGTAGCCGGTTTGTTAGTTATGACTAAAACCAATTTATGTAATCGAGTGAAACCCCAAATGCGAATAAACTCTGGAGTGCTTTATGATAAAGATAGAATTGGTTAATTATTTTCTACGGATGATTGAAATTGATGATGAAGTTAATATTCCTTTTTATAGCATTATGATGTCATCTCGTTTGCCCGATTTAAAATTCGTTCAGTCCACTAGTAACGCTTAGTCTATATAGTTAGCTATATATATGTTAGCTATATCTTTGTCGTTTGAGGAGCTGGTATACTGTTGTAGGTCATATTAGTAGCGTTTCCTTCAATTTCGCGTTTATTCCTTTTGCTAGTTGAGACGTGTATTTTGACGGGAGAATGACCACAAATCTTGAACACATTTATTTCTAATTGATTTGCCATCCAGAGGAGTAACACAACTCAAACTACATATATGATCATTGCGGCCTAAAAATAACAAACTTCTCGTTTGGCGTAATTTCTCGATCGATCAAAATCGAAATTTTAAATATTTTTAAAGTAAATTATCTCCAATTTTTACGTTATTTCATTTCCAATCTTAATAATCGTGTATTAATACCACTATTTTATGTTTTATGAATAAAAACCAATTTTTCCCCTCTGCCGCAAGAAATTCAGGTTTTAAAGGAACATAAAATCTAGGTAATAATACACGAATATCAAGATTGGAAATGAAATGACATAAAAATTGTATTGAATTTATTGTAGTTTAAAAAGATTTATAATTTCGATTCTGATCGAACGAAAAATTACGTCAAAGGATAATTTTTTTGTTTTTACGCCGCAATGTCGATTAAATAAGAATATATTTTATTGTCCCTAGATGGCAATGAATGTGCCCAAGATAAGTGATATTAATTTATTATAATATGCAATGTTTAGAAGCAAAACACAATGAAAATTAAGAAATTATCTTATTAATTTTACATATAAGAACAATATAAATAAAGTAAATTAAATTAATTGAACAAAATTTGGGTGTTCTAATTTATTATAGATACAAATCAGTTTAGACACATTATTTGAACCTTTAAGTATCGACACCAAAAATAAATTTATTTTCTCAGTACCACACAGTCGTATGTGAATTATTTTGAATATATAGTTTCTATGTGTACAGTACACTAACATTACTATTTTCAATGATATTCAATGGGGATTGGACGCATTTAACAGGACCCAGATTCATATAATTTGATTATTCACACTACTAAGCTTTTAAAATCATTTGTAAGATCTCACAATATATATGAGCAGAGATGGAAAAATATATATTTAAAGAAAACTTTCTAAAGAAAATACCCAATAAAAATAATAATAATTCTCTGGAACCTATAAAGTGCCTAACGATTTGACTTTAGAATTTGACTTGTCTTTATGGTCACCAGCTTCGATAAGAATTTTAAAATCAGCCTCATTTGCATATGAATGATCAGTGATCAGTTCACCATATGAAATTTAAAGCAAATGCCCAAGACAAAAATTAATAATGCTCTGGAATCCATAGTGTTCCTAAAGATTTAATTTCCGTTCGATTTGACTCGTCATGATGTCCACCAGCTCTGATAAAAGTTTATGTTTCAGTCGCATGCTAGGTTTTGCGCTACAGTTTCATTTGCACATGCCCCACAACATGGAATTTGAAGAAAATACTCAATGAAGAAATTAATAATATTATCTACAACCTATAAAGTGGCTAATGATTTGACTTTTGAATTTGGCTCGTCATGATATCCATCAACTGTGATACAAATTTGCATATGGCCCACCACCATTTGCTCATTTGTATATGGCCCACACTGTATGAAATTTAAGCAAAAGTATACTCAATGAAAAAATTAAAAAATTTCTTTAACATATGGAGTGCCTCACGATTTGACTCGCCACGATGTCTACCAGCTCCGATTAAAGTTTGGATATCAACCGTATGTTAGTGTTTGTACTATAGGCTCATTTGTATGAAATCCATACCACCATATGAAATTTAAAGAAAATACTAAGTATAAAATTTAATAATTCTCTGGAACCTATAGAGTACCTAAAGATTTGACTTTTGATTTTGACTCGTCATGATATCAACCAGTTCTGATAAAAATTTGGATATTAGGCTTGTTAGGGTTTTGCTATAGTCTATTTCCCTATAATGATATATGAATTTTAACAATTTTATGTTGAGCAAAGCGTTTGAAGCACAATGAAGTTGAATATTGAAATTTTGAACAATTAAGTTTTTGGGGCAAACATGCTTTAAAGGATACATTTACGAAAGTTTTGGAATTCACTGATTCGACGACTTCTCCAGCCAATAAGGAAAGACAGTCAAATAGTTTTCAAATTGTCTATAGGTGTTGAAACAATATCAGATCCAAATCAAAATCGGTCACAAGTTCGGAAAAGAGTTTTGTCCACGAGTACTGTATAAAGCTATAAATACGTACAATACTATACGTTTGTCATTGCGTATACACATACGGCCAAGTAGAAGGCAAATAAAAAAATTCGATTTTTAATTTTTTTTTTTTTTTTTTTTTTTTTATTTCGATCTTCCATTTTTGTTGACTTTCCGCATCACTACTAACAAGTAAGCCATTAATTTTATTTTAATTTTATATAATTGTATCCTTTTCTAAAGTATTACCTATAGCAGAGACAAAAACACACAGACCAAGCATTTGGGACAATTTTTTGTCCGAATTTCAAGTTCAACAGAAAATAAAATATATCCTCAATCTAGTTTTTTCACAAAAGACAGATCAGATTTCAAATATGAAAATAACAACACAAATGTAGTTGACCGCAAGTATCAATAATTAAATTGAAACGTCAACATCGTTAAAAATAACAAGATATCAAAAATATTTAATTATCATGGTCAAAGTAAAGCTTAAAACGATTTCTTTTAATTTATTAGTGTGTGTTTTAATTGTTTTAAAATTATAAATGCTGCAAAAGTTTATTAAAAGTTTATTCGCGGTGTCTTTTTTTAACTTTATAACACTTTGTATCGATTTCAATTGGTTAAAATTTTTTGACAATTGTATGGTTACTTGTTTAACGTAATTATGAACGTATAAAACAACATTAAAAATGGAAAATAACTAAAATTAATACTATTTGAAAATATATCTTTCAATTACGGTCAGTTTATATTTAAACATTACGATTTTTATCAATTTTTGTACATGAGAAACTATTGTTTACAAACAACTATTTTGTGTCAGCCAAATGTTTCTCATATACAAATTTTATCATTTCTTGAAGCAAATAAAAAGTTTGACATTTTTATTCACCTCAATTTTTAACTTTTTATGCGGTATTTAAACCAATTGAAACACGCTCATTAATTTATTACCTGTAAAAACATTTTCATAGTGAGAAACGTTGAAGCTTTACGAAAATTCGAATTTGTATGGCTTACTGTAAATTTTCAACAACTAAAAATGTGATCAAAATGAACACAACTGTGACCCCGTGAAAACCCAACTCCTTCGGGACACATAATTTTAACGAAGAAATAAGGTACAATGAAAAATTTGAGCGAAAACCCGACATTGGAGCAACACATGATTGGTAATTTTACTTACATTGGATGAATGGAATAATGTATCCAATTACAATCAATTTTTATATAACAGAACATCGTATTCAATTCAAAATTTACTTTTTCCCAAGAATATCAAACAATCTTGCGTTACCAACTATACATACTATGTATATTAAACCGTGTAAAAGTTATGTAGTATTAATTTTGTTCGTAAACAGGTTGCTGATGATGATGATGGTGGTTGAGCAGAAGAGTATTATTTGGTTTGCTTTATACAAGTACACACAATAAATATTAGAGAATTGACTTTATATAAGCAATCTCGCTTAGTTGTACGTAAACTGCACATTTATTTTAGTTTTGTTTCTTACAGAATCAAACTCATAAATATATTTCTTAATAATAGTGCATTAGAGCACTAATATTCAAGCACTTGTCGAATACTGCACAAGTTTTTCATTTCCAATTCCATTACCTGCATTTATTTAAAAATTTGTTTTCCATTTTATTGATGCATATTTAGACTTAATGAACGTAGAAATAAATTGTTAATAAAACAAATTATTTTTTATTGTAAATACTTTCTTTGTTCTATATCTTAATTTTTGTCCGCGCGACGCATCCAATAAGTGACCCACTTTAAAGTAAAGTCAAATAAAATATGTATGGCTAGCATATACATACAGACACACCTACATAAAAACGTGGAAAATTGAACAAGTTTGAATTAACACATTGCTTGACGAGTAAATCGAAGCCAATATTTTATACATTTACATTGATGTTCTGTTTATTCAATTTAGTACCTCTGTTTATATTTAATGTTTCTCATTTCAAATTTATATAATTACGTAAACGTGAGATCAAGTATTGATAAAATTATAAAGGAGACAGCTCCGGACATAAAAACTGATTAAAATGATACAATCACTCGATCAAGATTACTTGATGACATTATACTCATACATTATGAAATCATTAAACTAGTGATTCTGACACCTGCTATGCTTCCAGTCATTTAATGGACATTAAACCTCTGATCGGTTTTTATAAATTAATGTTTGTTATAAAAGACATTTAGATTTTTAATATACCACACTCAGCGTCTATTATTCATTCAAACTACGTGCGTGCACGATATACTTAAACTAACTAAATTGCATTACAAATGGATTAACGTTGTAAATTTTATTTATAAAATTATTTTTAACCACTCATGGGTGTAGGGTGTATGTATCCATAAAAGCTTTTGATATACCGGGTGATTTTTTTAAGTTGAAACTTTCAAATATCTCGGAAAATAAGCACTCTACGAAAAAAAATGTCCATTATCAAAATTTAATAATTCCAGGGGGCAAACATTAGTGCTAAAATGGGGTAACTTTGATTAAAATCCGAATCGATATTTTTTATTCTACGCAGATAATTCGCAGATTCGGATTCTACCGCTTAACGTACGTAGGATTTCTTTGAAACATTTTTTTCGATTCATGATAGATGGCGCTGTAATAACGATATTAACTTTTTTCGATTCCTCCTACTGAGAACCTATGCATACGATTCTGCAATACGTTTGAATTAAAATGAACAAGTTTTCAATGTAAATACTCTACTACTCTACTACTTCTACTATTACAATGAAAAATAATGTAATCAAAAATGACAGAAAAGACCGGTTCCATAATTAACTATAAAAAATTTGATGGTACATGTGTGAGAAAAATATTTTCTATCACTACGCAATATTTCTCCATATGTATTGAAATGTTGCCATAAAAAGTACTCTCGATACATATTTTTTAAACTTTTTATGGCAACATCACAAACACATACACAAATATTTTGTCAGTAAATTTTACTGATTTTATTTTTTGTTTCATTCTAGTATAAAATATATCTCGTTTCGTTTTTACTAACAGTAAAATTTTCAAGTAATAGAGGCATTAGAGTGTTCCAATGAGTGAAACTTCTTTCACCAACAACAAAGAAGCCAATAAATTAGATTCAATCAGGATTTACTAAATTAATCATATTCTTGTACCTATATGACATTTATCTATATAGCATTAAACATATCAGTGCCAAAACATTTATACGACATCGCATTGAAAAAAGCCGACTTAACATTTATTGTTATTTAGCGTATTGCATTAGAAAAAGTGGATTAGGATTTAGTTTTGGATTTACAATTGCCCAAATTAATAGCAATTTTCGTATTTAGATTTTGGTTTCATTATTGGCGAGTTAAAAGGTTTTTCCAAATGTATATTTTCATATTTCATGATTTTATTAATATTTTAATTTTATTTTAGAAGCAGAATAATATTTAAATCGATTAAGTAGCTTGAAATATCACTTTTCATATTTTAGTACAGACCTTCAATACTAAAAATTGAATTAGATTTTCGTAAATCAAATTGTTGTTGTAAATTGACCAATGTAATACGCCTATTAGTATGTTGTTACTTTTTGATAACTACATATGAATTATGCCCGGTTTACATACGACCAACATTTTTCTTCTACAAAATGAATAAGATATAACATTGACTTTTTGCACATGAGAGACAAGAAAAGCAATATATCCCAACAAAATTTTGCAGAAGAATTTTTGAGCAAAAACCACCATAAAAATGAAAATGTTGCCATAAAATATATTCGATTCGAGTATTTTTATGGCAACATTTTTAAAATTTACAAGAAAAATAATTATTTTGTATTTATAAATGTTGTGGATTCATAATAAAAACAGACGCCATAGATAAAAATGTAAATTTCGCATTTTAATTCATTAAAAATAAATTAATAATGATCCTATAAAACAAATTACGCCATTACTATATATGTTTATTTCTTTCTGGCATATTGAATATTTTTGTATTGCGGATTCTTTCTTATTTACCTGCAAAAATTTGTAGAACAAAACAATTTTCTCATGTAAACCGGGCATTAAAATCGTAATATGTACGTACTTAAAACAAATTGTCTTAACTCAACAACCATTTTTTATTAATTCGTTTTATTAATACCATTTTTATTAATACATATTAAAATTACGTTAGAGTGACAAAGACAACAAATGTTGCCATAAAAAGTATTGAGTTTCATTATTTTTATGGCAACATTTTCCCCAGTAAATTTTACTGAAATTTCTTTTTGTTTCGTTTTGGTACGTGGCGAAATTATATTTTTATCTCGCTCTTTTTTTTTACTGAAAAAATATGTTTCATTGTGGAATAAAGGCTTTAACCATAATATTTTACTATAAAAATGAAATAAAACATATTTCTTTTCACAAGTGGTCACAGGTGGTGGATAGTGAACGGCCTATCGATAGGTAGGTTAGCGGTGAATTAAATAAGACATCCCCAACCGCAGCTCTGCTGGAAGGAGAGCCTAAGAGAACGGGGGAGTGGTTAACCTCTGTTCACTAAATTCTGAGTGCCTATGATACCCAGTAGGGAAAGGCGAACTGATGGCGCCATAAAACCATCGACCACAAACCACGGTGAACTGAACGTAACGCCTCCCTGCGCTCCCGGGTCTCCAGTGGCCCTATTCTGGTAATTCTCCGGGAATAGGTAATAATTTATTTTTGTAGCAGTTATTCCCCAGATATTTTTCCCAATTCCCCGTTTTCCAAAAGTTAATTCTGGCGATTTTGGAATAAATTTACGGGAAAATAATTTAATTATTCGCGGTCTAGTGATCTGTGGTCTAGTTGCAGAGTGATCGCAATAAAACAAGAAAACAAAAGTCTAAAAATTGTTTACTACATTTAATTGGTTTTTGTTGATATTTTAATCGAATTTTACTTCAAAAATAATTTTGTTTATTAAAGTAAAACATTGGCTATTAATATTTCCAATAAATATTACCAGTTTTCAGTATAAATTTAGTCATAATATTGCTATAAGTACAAAATACAATAAATTTCCGTTAAATTCTATTCCCAGTTAATTCTTTCCTAAAATAGGTATGGAATAATAAACGTCAAAACTGCTATAATGGGGAATAATTTTTTCCCAAAAATTTTTTTCCCCAAAGACCAGAATACACTTTTGGGGAAAAGGGTAATAAAACTGCTACAAAATTTAAAATTTCCATTCCCCGGGAATTACCAGAATAGGGCCACAGGTAGTGAGTGGGAAACCCTATAAACGGGACTTCCCTGAATAAAATGGGTCCCATTGGTTTTGGATATCCATATGAATGGTTGAATGGATGAGTGAATATGGGAGGAGGACGAGGCGCGGGTGGCGGGGTGCTCGGAGAGCCAATGGGCTGGCTTAAGGTGTTATGCGACCCGTGCTTATGGCACCGAAACACTCTGGATTGGCAACCTCCAGTTGTATTTAGCCTTACCTGCGTATACGGATCTTTGCGCAGGTGGACCAGTATTTCTCCGATACTCGTGGGAGAATCATGGAAAACAATAAACAAAACAAAAATAATGGGGCCGGCACCCTTCAAAAACCGGAAGAACGTAGTATCTCTAACCATGAAGGTGGGGCTCCCTCATCAGGGGCAAGGGTAAGTGACACCTTGGCATCAAAGCCAGGTGGAAGCGGAACCGCCAAACAGAAGAACGGTGGATTGAGAGAGATCCCCTCAGCGAAGTGACGGTACAGGTAGAGACGCTCAGCATTTATAATTTTGGGGAAACTGGCTGCGACCCCTGAGTGGCAGCTTACAGCAGAGCAGAAGGAATCTGAAGCATGGGCTAAGAAAACTGTCGGCTGTGATAGCTCGGAGAGGGTCTTTGTGTCTAAAAGACAAAGGTTCCAGGAGGAGGTTGAAGCGGGCGGCAGTAAGCGAGCCAAAGTGCAAGCAGACACGACGTCGGGTGCTCCTAAGAAGCAGAAACTGAAATTATTCAGTGAAATCCTGAAGAAGCACATGTTGATGCTAGCCGTCATTGACAGAGGTCAGGAAGATGTTAGCATCACGTCGGACAAGTGCAGAGAGTAGTATACAATACACTAAACTCCATATTTTTAAGGATCCTGAGAGAAAATTTGGAATCCCTCCGTCCTGCAGAGATGTGGGATGGCACAAAATGCGCGTTAAGTTAACTGCGTGGCCGAAGTAGGCGAGGAGTGCCTGGCGCGAGGCTTGATGCGGTGAACTGAGGGGAAATCCCGAGCAGGCCGAGCGCATGCGTCTGGTTACCAACCGAGCCGAATAAGCCAGAGGAGGTCATTGAGATCATTCAGGCCAGTAATCCCGATCTTCCAACGGAAGGATGGAGGATTGTGAAGCAGGAGGAGGCTTTAGATTGGCAATCATGCTGATCAGTAAGGTATTGCTGGCTTCCCTTGCTAGATCAAAGGGAGTGATCAACTTTGGTTTCGGGTCGATTACTCTTAAAGTTTACAAGAAAGATGAGGTCGATAAGGGCATATTCATAAACTTATTCGATCAGCCGTTTCTTTACCGCTTGCAAAAAATATGTAATGAAATTATATTTCAAGTTCAGTTAATACTTTGGTACATTACGTAGTATGCAATTTAAGGAAAAAAGTTAATTTAAACCATATCACTTACCCGATTAACTTTTTTTATAACTTGTTAACCTTTTGTTTCACAATCCCTGTGACGTAAACACATATAATGATGTAAAATAACTAGTAAATGGTGGGTCTTGGGAATTTTAGTATCATGACGTAGAAAATTAAGCTTATTGCTTATATTTTTGAATGAAAGTTTTTATTAACAGAAAGTTTTATCAACAGAATATGTTGTGGCCAACACCCGACTTTCTTTTACCATGAATTTATACATGAATACGCCACACTTGATTTCTAAAGCGAAAAATATAAGTACCGGACTTTTGGGAAACCGCCTTGCATAATCAGAAACCATAATTCTTGATTAAATTTCGGAAAACCAACAAGGCCAACCCTTGCAGAAAATTTAATCTTTAAATTTATTTTATGCTGTATTATTCATAATCATTGCTAAAATTGAAAAAGCTCAAATGGAAGCTGCCACTCCCGGTACACATATTTCTACCAAATTTCACAAGCATCTTCAAATTAATGGAAAAATTTAAGTGTGAAGTTTGATTTCGAATAGTCAATCCGGCTATGGACTGAAGAGATGCTGAATTTTGATGAAATATGGTTTTCTATAATCAAAACTCGTCATTTTCGGTAAAATCTAAAAAATCACTGAATTAATTTTGTTTCAAAATAATTTACAAATATTTTGTTTTAAATCGTATTTTTTGTATATCCCTTTTTCAACCAAAAAAAATAAAAAAAATGGCTAAATTAAAGTCCAAACCACACAAATGTGTGAGTAAAAAATCATAGTATGTAATGGCGTTTTTGATAAAAAATCTCGCTTGATTTGAAGTGCAACCAACACAATTGTATGTATAGTTATAGTGTTTTTTTTCGGACGAAATAAGTTTGAAAGGAATGCACAAATGTGTAAGTTGGTTCAAAACACATACAAAAATAAATTTTTGACATGGTACTTTTGCTGTACTCGCACAATTGTGTTAGTAAACCACAAAAGGGATATACTTTTCAAAATATTTGGAAAATCGAAAAAGCTTCTATGGAAGCTGCCACACTTATTGTAAACGGATTTCGGTCAAAAATCACTGGGACCACCTCATTCATGGAAAGAGCTTAAGTATGGAGTTTGATCCCGACCAATCAATCCATCTGGGCTGTACCTGGGCCGTATTTTTGTTGAAAAACATTTTTTTCCGAAAAACCGTCATTTCCGTTTAAATTTTGGTAAACTAATCTGAACTAGTATTGTTGCCCAATTAACACTAAACCGACGGGTCTTTTATTCGCCATGTGCACCGCGAAAATACTGACATTGTTTTATTATATTTCATTGTATCTCTTAAAAAATACTACGTTTAAAAAATACTACGAAATAAACTAAATATAATATTTAAAATCAATATAAACAAAGAAAAGAAAAACATGCTGGTTTTCAAGATTAGTTAGTGAACGAATACCGCTGATTTTGTTTGAACAGTAGATACTACTCGTCCGGTCGGTTAAGTGTTAGTACAGACATTTAGTCTGCACGGCACCACATACAGATACACTCACACACACACACTGAATTTTAAAAACTACATTTTTTGACCTAGGCGATATAACGAATGGTATATCTGCAAAAATTTTGAGGTCCAAATTGTTCATGATTACTATACTTTATTATCTACGTAATCCAAAGTAAAATTAATTTATTTATAACTAAGCTTTTATTAATGTGCTACATGTTACATTCCCTACATTACCAGTTGCCCATACCATAAAAGATATTGCTCTCTGTGAATTTCATGAAATTGACGATTCATTACCTTGCGCGTCCTTCACTATTTGAAAGAATAATAAGCGGGCTGATCACCAAAAAAACATAATTAACTATCGTTTTCAAGTGTATGGAAATTATTCTAATTTGCACAAGCTTATATTTAATTCCTTTTTTTCATTCATTTTATATATGAGCCTTACTTAAGCCGAAAATGTTGAAATAAACACTATCAAATGTTAAATTTGTCTTTGTTTTCTTGAATCATTTTTAAATTTGTTTCTTCAATAAAATAAAGTTTAAATTTGACTTGAGGCATCGATTAACGTTTGGTTTGAGTATATTAAAAATATGGTAGATTTTCTGGTACCACATCAAAACTAACTGCGTTCATCTAAACGATTTTATTTTGAAAAATTAGTAGAAATTTAAATTAAAAATGATGGTGGTTTTTGCAAACTTTCGACATTAGAAAAAACTGTAAGTTTTGGTTTCGAATAAAATTATATATTTTTCATTCAATTAGCACGGAGTGGTAGGGGCGAGTGGCGTTTGGCGGAGAAATATAAAACGCCACGCTTGCTTGGGTTAATACAAATTTCTATATAGTAGCATGAAAACATCATAGAAGCAAAATTAAAATTAGATTGAGACCAACCCCTGGAACAACAACCCTATTCCAATGTTGCTGCCACGGAAACGAACTACGATTCCGCCATTAACCCGAAATTAAAATAATTACAAAACGGAATACTATTCGAAGACCTACTTCAGCAAAACCAAACTTCGACATTTGGCTTTCATTTCCGGGTACGAATTAGAAACTGGCGTATCGGTAGTTCAGTTCAATCAATATAAATGATCGTGAATATAAATGATCTAAGTATCGTGAGTAACTTAACCTTTATTAGTAAAATTAACAAATACCATTTGATATTAGAAATTCATATTTCATTTATGTACAAACATAATTTATTTAACTCAGTGATGCGCGTGCTTTTTAGTTTCATTTAGTGGCTCTAAATATCTTTTTAATAAAAATTTACAATGGAAATATTACAACCAAAAACTAAATGTTCAAAGATTCTTTTGCTCATTAAGCATTTATTTTGAAATAGCTAATTTACTTAGGTTGGAGGCTTTCGCTTTTTTAAAGTTTCACTCCTCACTCTTTCAAGAGGGAATCTCTACATTAGTACGAGTTTATCTTTCTTAAGAAGACTGAAAACACCTTAGCAAACGTATCCAACCAACGGCCGATGTCATGCGACCCAATTGCACCAGGTTGTGCACCACTGAGTTAACTTCACCATTATTAAGTCAAAGCAAGTTTAATTAATACAGATTTTTTACCCCACAATTTTTGTTGGTATTCCAAATTAAACTTTATATTGTTGTTCTTGAAGATCAGCAGAATTCAGGTTTCTGATAAAATCAGTGATCCTACCTGTTTTGTTTTGACCCATTTACGGATTAGGTCGTTGTTCTTTGTATATGGTGATAATTCAGAATCGTTGGAGTCATTTTTTAGTGTTTCGCAATATTAATTTTATCTTGAATATTAACGGCTAATTATTAACGGAGCCGGTTCTCTGATATGGCTATATTAGTATATTTCGATACTTGTATTAAAGATTTTGGAAGTAATTGTCGAAGTTCAAACGGCTCTTCATAATTAATTGTCTAAATTAATTATATAGTATACTTATATTGAGTATTGAGTATATTTGTATAGAACTCCATAAAAACATGGAGCTTGTTTCCCTCATAATCTTTAACAATAAAGTCATTCTTGACTGACCTGGGCTTCTATTATGAAATTTTCAACCACGTTTTTTTTTCGACGTTGTCGAATTTTTGTATTATGAATGATTCGACGCGTTTTTTTTTAGATAACGTCGACTATTTTACGACAGCTCTTGAGGTGTCGAGTACATAAAAGAAAAATGTTAAGTGTTGAGAAATAAAAAAAGTTTGCTAGTAAAAATAAATTAATAATTTAAACTTATAGAATTTTAATTAATAAAAATTAATTAATTTAAATTTAATATTTTTGATAATTTCCAATAATAAATATTAAATTTAATAATAAATTATATTTTTTTTTATGAAAATATAAGTACCTATGATTTAAATTTTGTAAATTTTTATAATAGTGTTTTGCGAATTGTCGACATCGTCGAAAAAAAATTCATAATAGCGAATTTCGACGTTGTCGACTGTCGACGTTGTCGAAAAAAATACGCGCGTCGAAAATTTCATAATAGACCCTCTGATTAAGATTCACAATTTTAATAAATACATCTATGAGAAGCTGCACTCCGCTGTTGGAGTGCAAAACAAAAACGATCCATAACGAGCTTGTGGCGTGCAGGTTGTGTACTGTAATGGGTGGAGTTTTAAAAGAAATTAAATAAAACAAACACCACTAAAAATATTATAAAAAGTAATTTTTGATTTATTTATCTAATAAATACAAATGGTATAATTTCTCCAACTTCTCATCGTTAAATTTTGGAATAACATTCACCTTTACAATTTCATTAAATCCCTCATCTAATTTTGGCTCTTGATATTTTGATTTGAATGAATTGAACACCATCTCATTAATTTTGGTGTGAGACGAATCGGTGATTTCACGAAATAGATTGTTATGTTTTGCGTGTTTATAGGTGGTACTCATGAGAAAACACCGAATTTTTATCTTCAATTTTTTGGCAACTTCTACATATCGTTTTCTGCTTTCGACATCAGGATTTGTATTATCAATCACGACGCTATGGTTTAAACCTAATTCTTGTTCCATGCGCGCTAGACATTTCTGCCAGGTACCTAGTTTATCTCGATTTATTATAGTGTAGCCATTCTTTTCTAGATGCGCACGAGCGAAATGACTTTTACCCGAACCCGGTATACCAACCATAATGATTACTTCGGTGTCGGATGGTGTTATTTTGGCATTACTAGGCTCTAATAGAGGTGTGGATGGATCTAACTCCTGTGGGTTAAATTCTGGTTTAATCCAACTCATTGGCTTTTGTTTGAGGAAATGTTCTTCAGGAGTATGGAAAGGTATACCAATGTTAAGTGCTACCAAACGGTCAGCCATTGAATGATCCTTTTTCCGTTTAATAGGGGTTTTTATTTCAGGTCGCCCAGCTGCATCTCCGACATATAAGGAATCCTTCAGCCGCACTTTAATTCCGTCATTTTTATCGTTGCAAAGGATTTCCCACATTCCAATCAATGGTTTCCGGTAACAACTAGTACTTGTTGCTATAAATACTTGAACTGGCACCTTCAAACTTTTCACAACTTTTTCAATTTTTAGTTTGAAGTCCTCAATTTTTAGTTTACCTTTAGAAATTGATCCTTGGTTGGTGAGAATAACAATCTTATAACCGTCAGACTGCAGATCCATTAATTTTTGTGGAATATCCCCATAATTTAATTGCCAATCATTAATATCCTTTGGAAACACATTTCCACTCTTAGTTTTAATCAGCGTTCCATCCATATCATAAGCTGCAATTTTTGAACTGGATGTTACACCTTCCGATGTGAAAACGTAAAGTTTCCCGCCATCAATTTTTTCCCATTTTGCAGTTTTGTTTGGTTCCACGGCGTTGTTTTGTAATTCTTTTAACTTCTTGGGTGATTTAACGTCTTTCTCCTCGTTAGATGGTTTTCGTTTTACAGCAGTTTTCTCTTCTGCACTTGTACTAGCGGAACATCCGTTTGGCGCTGGATCAAACACAACTTCAAATATAAATCGATTATGGATTACTTCTATTATATCACCATGTTGTGCTTCAAATGGTTCATTAGGCTGCAGTACAAAACCATTTAGAGCCGACGGATTAGTACCCACTGCTTTTAACAAAACGTAGTTATCTTTTAAATTAGCTTTCAGGCAAATTTGTTTACGCGAACAGCATGGATCGGTAATTTTGGTTTCCGGACTGCGCCCGATAAATTTTAATTCATTTGTAACAAATATTTTTTGGTTGGAGTCATTTACCGATTTTAAATAGCACTTTTGAGATGTTTCTGTCATAATTAGTGAATAAAAGCGAAATAAAACACCGTATAATTTAGAGGATTTTCTAAAATGTCAAAAATGACGTTCACAAAAAAATACAATCAATATTTTGACACGTGAGTGGAGACGGATTCTAATACATTTTTAAGAAGTAATTTATTTATTACAAAGAGGTCTCTCACAACAGAAAAAATAAATATGTATTGTCCCGGTTTTAACTGTAGTTTCTTGCCTTGGTTACCAAACGGAAGGCTTCTAATTTCTTACATATTTTTATAATTGATTAATAAACTTACGATTTAATTACATATGGTTTGAAGTCACATACATCTAATCTATTGAATAAACGACTGGTAACAGTGGTAAGTTGTCATTTTAATGAAATCACAAAAATATAATACATACATAACTCAAAACATTGCACAGTAGTATTCTTGGTTTTGTTATTAGTTATTGCTACCATCTATACTGAGATAGATAGCCCAGCAAAGATTTGTTGTATGTATAATGTTTTTACTTAATTTTAGTTTCTTACTTGGATAAGGTATCCATCTGCCATATGCTCGGATATTTCCCTTCTGTTTTGAATGAAAAGCCTAACATTTTAGGCTTTTCATTCAAAACAGAAGGGAAATATCCGACACATAATTTCTGACACTACTGCTAAAATTTAGAGATTAGTCAGAACGTGACATGGCAGTCAAATTAAATCTCCACTTGGTACACTAAAAAGTTGACCACTCATTAATCTCAGCTTTGGAAACGAATGGCGTTTGAAAAATACGTTTAGTTTCGTGATGAAAATTACTATTTCGCATTCCCTTATCTTGAGTTTTATATGAGGCAAGAAAACACCGATAGAAAATACTGCCCGAAGTCGAATTAAGCATTTGACCACAATAATTTGGAACCTTGATTTTTAATTTATGATTTACGGGCTAATGCTTCGGGAAGGGCGAACCAAATCACTTAAAAACTCACAAATCCTATGGTTTGAAAATCTGGGTGGGTTCTAGCGAACACTTTTTGGAATGGATATTATTTCATTAGGTGTTTAAAAGTCCGTTATTTGATGTTCATCGTCCTGCTATTTCATTACAAATTCTTATTGTAATTAAGCTTTGAACCATCGACTCAACATATTAAAAATATTAAATGCTACTCGTACCTTTTTCGGTTTAAATTTAGTTTCGTAGATTTAAATTAAAACCAACGATCTGAAGTTTGAAAATTTTATTAGAATTAACTTCAAAACTAGCATACAATAAATGTTTATATATTAATAGTATTATATTTAACATATATTTTAGATTTATAATTATTATTAATAACGTTATTAATTCTATTAATGTACTTTACGCTGAATTATTTTCATATTATTGAATTTTGTTAAAAGTAATTTCTATTTATTTATGGCAGTTTCTGAAGAAGATAATACAAATAAAATTATAAAAAGTAAAATTACACATCTAAATTTAAACTTTAAACATTTAAACTTCCAAACGAACATTTTTGAAACATCCAGCCGGTAGCGCGTCTGCGATTTGCTTTATATTTTCAACATTTGCTTCAAGGGTGCTAAGGCGCAGATTGTATAATTCAATATCATCATTTTGGAAATTCCGAAGTTCTTTTAAACTTTCTAATCGGCGTGCAATATTGGACCTATTTAATTCTTCTTCTGCAGCTGTTAACCTTTTGTCGAGCGTGTCAAGATCTTGAATATTAATGTCTTGCAGACTAGAGAGATCTTCAATGATTTGTTTTAATTCAACTAGTGCTCGATCAACTTCATTTCGAGCTGCCAGCACATCAGCTTGCGCTTGCCCTACTTTATTCTTAGCATCACGTGCATCATCTTCATCGAGTTTTATTTTGCTATCGATATCATCAATTCGACTAGTCGTTGATGCAACGCGACCGGCTAATTGATTAGCCTCACCATGCAATTTTTTGGCTTCGGATTTTGTATCATTTGCTTGTTTTTGTATTAATTCGGCATCTTTAGATGCAGGCTCTGCATACTTGGTTTGAGCATCTTCAGCATTTTGTTTAGCTTCATTTGCATTTTCGAGGGCCTCTTGTAAATCTCTTTCCGCATTGCGATTTAACTCATTTGCTTGTTCGATTCTATCTTCAATATTTTTAACTGTTTCCAATGCACGGTTTGCCTCTTCCGATGATTTTTTAACTTGACTTTGGAAACCAGCTAGAGTATAGTAGGTATTGTTAGCTTGTTTCAATGTACTATCACCTTTTGAAACCGCCTCTTTGGCTACATCATAACTTTCGTTTGCTGCTACTAGCAATTGCATTGAATCCGTTTCTAATTCTTCGGCACGGATTAATAACAATTTTGTTAAGTCCATATGATCGTCGTAGTCTGTAAATATTTTTTCTGAAGCTAAATGGACCAAATCAAGTTGTTGTTTTAAATCATTTTCTTGTTCTTTGGCATTGTTAAGGTCACGTTTTATATCATCCAAATTTATTTCTGGCGGCAAGAGTGAATTAACCCCAGCGAATTTAGTTAAAGCCTCATCGTATACTTTATCAGCTTTTTCTAGAGCCTCTTGTACCAGTTTTGATGTTGTATTCAAATTTTCTTTTTGTAAGGCAATCTCACGGCCTATTACTGAATTCAGCTCTTCATTTATATCATCGGCCCGCGTAATGTTTCCTCTTGCATCTTGATAAGCATTTTTTGCGATTCCTAAAGCTTCGTTAGCTTTCTTTTTTAAATCCTCCGTTTCTCTTATGATGTCTTCGGCTAATCCTCGTGCAGATTGTGAAATTTCACCAATTTCTCCTGATTGTTGACCAAGTTGGTCACTCTTCTCTTTAGCTGTTTTCAACGCGGCCTTACCTTCATTCTTAAGAATATCTGATGCTTTTGATAGCTCAGCGTTTGCATCATCGATAATTTTCTTGGCAATGGTTACATTGCGCTCGCCTTTAGTTACTTCATAATCGGCTTGCTTTTGCAGCTCGTTTGTTTCGACCAAAATTTCCTGAACCTTTTGCAACCGTTTCTCGAAATCATCTAAACGTTCTTTAGGCGTTTTATTTTCCCCTCCTGTTCCTACTTCAGCTTCCTCTTGCAATAAAGCCAACTGTTCCTGAACATATTTCAATTTGTACTCAAATTCAATGTCATCCACGACTGTTGGCTTAGATGCAATTTCTTGGAGCAGCTAAAAATAAACAAAAAATTAAACTTAAAAGCTCGAAAGGATTAATTGGAGTTCGTACATTTGTTAAATTTCTTAATTTGGCACGATGACTATTTGCTGCATTTTGAACCAAATTGTAACAATCAGGACAATTAATACATCCTTGATGCCGATCATACTTATTCTCTTTACACCGATCACAACGTTCACCTTCCACATTATCATTACACGGACATTGGCCGTATTGGTCACATTGGAATCCTTTTGATCCGCTAGCATCACAATTACATGCCTTACATCCGTCATTCGAATATCCATAATAATTAGTAATACATTGATCACATTGCAATCCTGTGACACCGGGCTTGCAGTAACATTGCCCTGAGAATCGATCGCATGATGAATTATAACTTCCAATCGAGTCGCAATTACATCCTTCACATCCGTTACCCGATGCAATGTTAAAGTAACCATTTTTACATTCGTTACAATTTTTCCCTGATACATTTGGTTTGCATCGACAATTTCCAGTTACTTGATCACACATTGAGATTCCATCGTCTGTTTGTTCAGTACCCGCTGGATAACATGAGCATTCCTCACACTTGCCGTGTGGACTACCAAGGGGATCGCCAAAATGACCTAAACATTTAAAAATATATTAATGCATGTTCGTGTCGTATAATTTAGAAGAATACCATCTGGACAAATTTTTTCAATATTTTCACAATTCACAAAATAAATTAGGAACAATAGATATAATTTTGACATGTTGAAAAATATTTGCCTTTCAGTATTATCAATTAGAAAATTTGATAAGGTTCGATTATTGATAAAGAAAAAATTTGCTTTTAGTAGACTCTACTTTGTCTACTAAATTATTTATTACCTGGTAAACATTGGTCACAATGTGGGCCTGCTGTATTGTGAATACATTTTAAACATTCGCCAGTAGTCCGATTACAATTTCCGACAGCATTGGGATCAACATTTCCATTACAGTCACATTGCTTACAAAGAACTGCGCGTCCTAATAGTCCAGTTGGATCACCATAGTAACCATCAGAGCAAAGTTCACAACGTGAGCCAAAGTAACCAGTTGGACATTCCAAACAAATTACTGAATCATCAGCCATTTGCATACAAGCACCGTCCTCGGGGCAAGGACATTTTTTACAATCGTATGGTGTTCCTCCAAGTGCATTTCCATAATAACCTTTAGCACACTGGTCACATGTGTCGCCCGCAGTATTATGTTGACAAATACAACGCCCAGTCTCTGAATCACATATTTCAGCATGCTTATGACAATCGCACGGTACACAAGGCATAAATGGTCCACCCAACGCAGGATTATGTCTAAAACCTGGAGCACACGATTCACAAAATTGGCCCAAATATCCAGTTGGACACGTACATTGTTCAATCCAAGTGGCTGGTTTTCCTGCAGCACCACGATGAGCTGTTTGTAGTTCAACGTCATCTAAATAAGCCTCACCACGGCTTGCGAATGTTCCTCTAATTTTAATTGAGGTTAAATTACTTAAAATTGACATGAAACCACGTGACGATTGACTCGGTTGCCATGAATATTCTAAATGCTCGTGTAATCGGAATGCGTATTCTCGTGATGTTGCATCAGGCATATGATTGTTTTGGGCGAAAATAGGAAGGGATATTTTGGTACCGGCCCCTTCTAAAATCACATCCACTGATGACGGATCGGGTCCAACTTGTCCTGATAATTGCAATTTAAATTTAAGTAAGCGATTATATGAGGCTCTTTGGTCTCCTAAAAATCGATCGGGTGCCAAAAAGTAAATTTTTTCGGGACTTCCACGAACTGCAGTCGCCACATTTTGACTAAATTGACTGTATTTTAAATCGGCTGGTTCGTTGTACTCATTAACAGCAGTCCATTTTTCTTTATGTTTATTAAAATTCGACGCTATTGAAACGATTGAGTATCCAGTTGCACTTTGACATTCTGAGGTATGGCCATAACAAAAGCAAGGAGTACATCCAAATCTGTTGTCCAAATCCAAATTGAAGAAACCTGGTTTACATTCGCGGCAACGACGCCCTTCAACATTTTCTTTACACACACATTCGCCCGTTTCTTGATCACACGATGGAGTATTGTCCAGTGAACCCCATACATTACAATTACATGGTTGGCAGCCGTGTTGTCCAAAATTATAGAAGTTGTCCTCACACTGGTCACACTTGTCACCAGTTACTCCGGGTTTACACAAACATTTGCCGGCAGAATTACACTGCAATGATCGTGAACCGATCGGATCACAATTACAATTTACACAAACGCCATCTTCTCGCATATAGAAATTTTCCTTGCACCGTTCACAATTAGCCCCATCACGATTTGCTAAACAATCAACACAATGCCCACCATGACCAGTTGAATTATACAAATGACGATCGAAGAAACATTTGTTGGAGAAACCGTTGCAGTTACACTCTGTAAAGATTAAATACGAATAAAACTTATTTAGCTGAATGCAAGTTACCCTAGATGGTAATATAAGAAGAACAGTTTATTTATTTTGCCATATCTACGTCATGACCTTCTACTAATCGATCAATTCTTTAGTCATTTTTTAACTTACCGAGTTTATATCGAGGATCAAAAATTAATAGTTTCGTATTATCAATTGAACTCCGATATTTTGATTCACACTCGTGAATAAATAAAACAATACAAATAATTAAATTACAGTAATTCATGATTGATGGTTATTGGAGTAACCGATCTTAATAGATCAATATCGATTGAAATTGTATGATGAACTGATGGATTTTTTCTATTTTTTTATGGTTTTCATTTTTTCGCGATTAAAGTACGATCATAACACAAAAATTAACTGTATAAATTGTACTTACGTTTACACTCATGTACATTTGTTGAGGTAGCTCGACCCCATGGCGCATCATTAAAGAATGGTAAACATTTTTCACAATCTGGTCCATCAGTATTGTGACGACATTGGCAAACCCGTGATCGTTTACCATCGATGCCAATACTTTCAACACATTTATTCGCATGACCATTACATTTACAGCGGGCGCCTACCGCAATATCGGCAATTGCATAAAAATACGATCGCAGTACCTGAGCATCACCAAATACTTCATCACCAAACGTATTAAGACGATTTAAACTAATTTTGATATCGGTAGCTGTAACCCAATTCTTTAAAAATATATTAAATCGCAATTTAAAATGTTGTATATTTTAATTACAAATCATTGATACTATATATACCTGTAATTCTGTACTGTTGTCAAAGTTATATGCACTAGGGCGTCCCTCCAGAGTAGAGAAAGCCACGTTACCATCCCGAAGTGGTGAAATATCACTGTATTCGCTGGTACATAGAGCTCGTGCTTCATCTTCATTACGCTTTATTGAAACTGAATCCGGTAACCGATATGTATCACGGCATGTAGCACTGTAGTATTGGTAAGGTATCCATGAACCATTCTGTGCCTGTCTCTTGTAAATGGCAAACGATTCGGGCCGTGGTGAGTAAAACACAAGCCGAATATATGTGATATCAAATGATTTACCGAGCTGTAATGTTAAATTCACTTGATTCGGATACTGAATGTTATCAAACATAGTTTCCGATTGCCACCATGTTGGCTGCAGTGGATTGTGAGAATCGGTTAAATAGTCCGGACTATGTGATCCAGCGCCACAAACATCACAACTTTTTTTATTTGAATTTTGGGTTTGCACACAGAAATGGGTGTCACTATATTCACCACATGTATTGGTAGCATCTATCCGTAAATTGTAAGCAGCATTTTCAAATGGTGGAATACATCTCTGAAAACATATAAAAAAACATTATTATAGTTTTATCAATTTTAATGTCGTTTTGTTTTTTATTATAAAACTTCCGGTTTTTATAAAATAATTGCGATTACATGAAATTTATATTCTCTTTCAACTTTTAAAATATTTCGGTACAAATTACACAAAAAAATTCTTTAATTTCGACTTACGGAAAAGATGTTGTGACGTATCGAATTGGGTTTCTTGTAGTATAAGAGTTTAACGATCACACTATGATTATCACGTATCGTGTGTCTGCGATCAGTTTACTTAGACAAAATAAAATTGCGCGAACAAGATAACACGAACATGTTAAAGTTAAATTAAATTTGCTAATTAACAGAATTCTTCAGTATTAAAAAAGATTTCTTGGGCATGATTATAGTTTGTTGTATACATGATATAACTGGATGGCACGTTTGTTCTCTTAGATCATGAAACAATATGAAACCAGAAATTAGTATGGGTATGTTTGTCAGAAGAAGAAGATTAGTTAGTTAATCATATTCCCTACCAAATAATAGAGTTATGTATTATATAAAAACTGATTGAAAAACTTATCTGTTGCTAATGTTGCCTTTATTAAGCTCCCAATTTATAGGAGATCAAAAATAATCGCAGACATCAAATTTAAAGTGTTGAATCTCAAGCAAAGGCTGCATGATGTGAATTATAAAGTTTACATTTTAGGCCACCTATCCCTATAACTGATAACAAATTACACTAATTAGTTTCTGCTCATCTTTCAGTTAGATCCCTTTATTTTATTTTAGACATGATCATATTTGGAGAAGAAAGAACAATCAAATTCTGTCTCTAAACGAAATTCTTGGTATCTTAAAATCAAAACTAGTATCACAAATAAAACTTCTCTATATTGGTTAAGAAATACCGTAGTT
The DNA here is from genome assembly GCA_932526605.1 of Nephrotoma flavescens. NCBI lineage: Eukaryota > Metazoa > Arthropoda > Insecta > Diptera > Tipulidae > Nephrotoma > Nephrotoma flavescens. Next base: position 114,443,972 of record OW052222.1, read on the forward strand.
AATCGATACCGGGCTAATAAAATCAAAATAATATGATCAGTAAATGAGATTGTAATTGAAATTGTAATTTTAATGATTTTGTAGCCCTCGAAAAGCAAACATTGGGTTCGAATTAACGATAAATCATGTAGCTACGATTTCTGGAATGAACGATAGATCATGCAGAGGATTCAGAATGAACACACACAGTGGGATTGTATGAAGTAAGTATCAGCTAAGCTTTGTATATATGCTTTTGATATAAGTAAAATAATCTGATCAAATACCGAATAAAGGTAAGGTCGGAAACAAAGAAACTTAAATAACAAACGCAATCGTTTTTTGTTAACGAGAATATTGCTGTTATTGGAATTTTGTTGGTCGGAGCAACAATTTTCGTATCAACCGCATATCATTGAGTTAGCGAATTTATAATAATAAATTAGATCGTCGATAAACATTAAAAATTAAAACTCACGTTTCGTGAAAATGTAAAAATGAAAACTATATTTGATTATCATTCTAGTAGATTTGGTGGTCTTGGCGTAGCCGTCTGGGGAAATCAAGTTAGCACTTGTGTCAGCTCCATATCTTGCAGCTTCCGCAAGTGTTCGTGTTACATCCGCACACTTGCGGAGTCAGCCTGGGAAGTGAACAAACTCAACACACATAATTTGGGGAGCACTGATACGAATGAGCCAGGTGAGCTACTCCTATTTAGTACTAACCTTTGTATTCAATATTGACTATAAATCATCGTTTATAACTATAAATAGACGAAAAGTATTAGACATTACACTTGTCTGAGATACCATTATGGAGAGTTAAGTAAACTGGAATGTGTCGAAGGATCATTCATTTTCTGATCACTATTATCTTCAATTTGAATTCGAGACAAAACCCATCTAATAATCTATCTTTACAAGCAGGAGAAAAGCAGACTGGGACTTTTTTTAAACCTATATTCTAAATAATCCACTACCGGCACCGATACCAAACGCCCTTGATTCAACACACAGCTTCATGTTCTAGTAGCGCCTTTAATAAGACCATATTAGGTGCGTGTCATCCTAGTAGATCTCTGGGTAAACCTCGACCACTGTGGTGGTTGAATGGAAACTAAAATTTCTAAGAACTGGGTGCTCAAAACATACAAATACGAATTAAGAAATGCTAAAACAAATCTCTGGAAACTATACTGTAGTAAAATGCAGAAGTCCCACCACTCCGAATTTTCTCCAACGACCGGACGGGTTTTGGGCTATATAATGCTGAATCCTTACAGCTTACTATACAGTAAACTTATTTGCCAGGTAGCTCTGAATCTGCATTACAAAGGCCTAGTGCAACAGAGTAGCTGGCTATAAATAGTTTTAAGCCTTAATAGCTTCAAGTCGGCAAGACCTGATGACATTATACCGGCAGACGTCCATCAAACGACTCACTTAACCCTACCCTTGCTGGAAGTAACCTAGCGCTGCAGAACTCTGTCACATTCCTGGACTGAAGTAATTGTAAAATGTATACCTGATGCGGGAAAAGCTCTCAAGACCTATAAGTTTAGCCGCTTCACTACTAAAATTTTTGAAAAGTCAGATAGAAACCCATATAAGGAGTTCGATTGAGCCAAAGGCTATCAAAATCTCAACATGCATATTGCAAGGGAAAAACTGTGAAAAGTGCACTCACCTCCCCACTGATAACTTTTCTGGAGATCGATATACGTCAGACCAGAGGCGATCACGTAGGCACTCTACTATCTATACGTGGACGAGTCCCCCAGGGGCTGGTTAGGTAGGTGGATCCTCCAAAAGGAGGTTTGTGACTAGATTCAGACCGAAAGATGTAGTGTTATCCTCCCTTCTCTGAAATTTGGTCATAAGTAACCTATTATTGAACCTAGAAGGGTGCGATTTGACGGTAGTTGCATATGCGGATAATATTGCGATGCGATTGGTGTCTTCGGCAAATATCCTGGCACATTAAGAGAACGCATGCAAGGGGTGCTTGGAATTGTATCAATTTGGCTAACAGTTGCGATTTGAATGTGAATCCACACAAAACTGAGCTCATCCTTTTCTCTAGAAAACACAAAGTTCCTTAGATCTACCCCTAGCTTAATTGGTAGTGGATTGACCCTCACTGCGCGGGCATATGCTCCTATATTTTACTATTGGTAATCCGAATAGAGTTCCCACTAAAATTGATACGTCGTATTCAACCAAAACTGTATTACTTTATAATTTTTAATATTGTTGATCATAATCTAGACCCTATAATTGAATTTTGTATGGAACTAAAAACAATCTCTGTAATATAATCAAACATCAAAATTATCTAGACGTTCCCGTACCAATAGAGTAAACAGTTAATGAACTAATCAAAACTACTCTCACTATAACTGTGTATTATTTTCTGTAAACTAAAGAGCGTGGAGTCGAGTCTAAGTAGAAAATTACTGTCCGATATTAAAAGACGAAATGAGCGAAGAAATGAGACTCTAATGACTTAATTAATTTACATACAGATGGGTAGTACACCACGATGGCAGGGTTTTAAGTATCCTTAAACAATGCTGCCATTTATTTTACCATGAAATTATGGAAAAATACGTTCTCACAAATGTTTACTAAAGAAGTGGAACCGAATTTTAATATTTCAAATAGTTGAACTTCGCCCCGGTGGCAAATTAGTCAGCATGCTTGCTTCAGCGACCGGAGGTCCCGGGTTCGATTCCCGGTGGTGTGACAAGGAAAAATTTTCACGGCTGGTTTAGGATCAATGAATTAATCACTCATTATCCGAAATGAAATTATGATTATGAAACCTCGTTTGAAACGGCCAAATCCCTTGATGGGATATAGTGCCAGAGAGAGAAAGAGAGTTGAACTTCGGGCATTATCGTAATCAAATTTGAAGTAAGAAGTTTTGCCTACATGACATTTTAAATTTTCTTTTTGAAATTAGTATAAGTCTTAAGTAGTAATCAGCCCTTCATCCTGAAGAAATATTATTAGTTTTATTTTTATTTTTTATTTTATAAAACTTAGTGAGCTTTTTAGTAGTTAATTTTATCTAATGGTTTTGATGATCTTAATAATATTTTTCACAATTATTACTGCTTGAGCTTTCGATATCTGTTCGATATCATTTTCAAAAGCGAAAAGAAATATTATTATAAATTTCACAGGGTAAAGTTACAAAGATAATAAAATTAATTTTTTCCGCACAAGGAGCCATTCCCTAACTACTTTTCAGATCACATCAGAGTAGCGTGCCTTCTTCTGCCATTTGGGCTTTTACCTTTTAAGCAACTGCTGGAGATACAGATTCACTGCAGGCTTTTTCATCCGTGGGATTTTATCTACATAAAACGTTACATTTCTAATCTTTTACACCAGTTTAATCCTTTCCAGCTACCATTTTACGCTTTCGCAAAATGTGTTTCGTATCATCCAAATCAGCGTCGCCGGAGATGCGCGAACTGTTCTGCACGTTTCCGATCGTGTGACCTACACAAATGAACACTACTACTTTCATGAACCGTTAGGAATTGGGTAAGAAGATAGTTTACATTGCCATGTTTCTCATCTACCGATTTGCATAGATCTCAAACTCATCTTGCTGTCCATCTGCCAAGGCGCTTCGATTTCCAATTTTCTTGCCCTCGTTGCCTGGTTTGTAATCTGACCACAGTCATTAGGTGTGTTGTTTTGGTAAAACTAAGCTGGTTTTACTTTAATATCTCAAAGCAACAGCTTTTGGCTTTAGTTTTTGGATGCATTTTAATTTTTTCTGTGTTGGTAATAAAAAATTTACAGAGACTCATAATTGATCATGATTTTATAACATGGTAATATTTAATTATACCAAAATAAAATTAAAAGTATTTTTCCAAGTTTCTTTTTCTAATTCAACTGTTTATTTAATAATTTATTTAAAAAATAAAAAAAAATCAATTCATTTTGACATCACATACATATGTAAATATAATTAATTAAAAATATATTTCATAGGAGCCAACCAATTTTGTGACCAGCCTATAATCTTAATTTAATATTTGTTGAAGCCTTCTTTGGCTATGAAAACTGCAGTAATTCAATTGGGCATGCTTTCTACCAGCTTTTTGGTTGTTTCGGCCGAAATTCCTCTCCATTTTAACTAAACTGTATCCCAAAGATCGTCTACAGTAGACGGTTGTGTCTGAAAAATCTGCAGGATATCTCTTAAGCTCGCCCCAGAGATGCTCTATAGGATTTAGATCGGGGGATTGAGATGACAACTCCAATATTACGAACCCTTAATCCTCTAAAAAAGGTCGTTATCTTGCTAAAAGGCAAAGTCCCGTTATACTGCCATTTTTCCACGCTCCCAAGAAGATTTTCTTCCAAAATTTGTATATAGGAGGCGGACGTCATTTTACCCACGATTTTTTTATCTGGCCAATATCATGAGCCATCATGCACCCCATACCATTATGGCACCACCTCCAAATTTCATCGGTCGAGCCAAATCGGTTAATTTTGAACTCATCTGACCATATTACTTTAGCCCATTGAGAAACCGCCGTTTTTGTATTTTTTTTTTTTTGCAAAATTGAGCCGACGTTGCCGATGTCGTTTTGTAAGGAGTGGTTTTTTCGCTTTTACGTAGCTATTCATTCCAACTTCCTTCAATGTTCATCGAATAGTTTCTGCTGAAACATTGGCTAAATTATTATGGATACCAAAATTGTCCTCATTTTTATTGCATTTTCTACTGTTTCATTACGAATATTTTTGATAATTAACTGTTTCGCGCTCATTGTAAATTTCGGCTTAGCTCACACTCGGTTTTTGGGGACATTTAAGTTCAGCTTCTTTCGCAGTTTCGATATTACTCCTAATGAGACGTTTAAAATTTAGGAAATATCTCTATGTGTTTTACCTTGTCTCAAAAATTGTTCAATTTGGTGGACCGCGGACCTTATTTGTAGGAAGTCGGTTTTTGACTTGAGGGAGTAACTGTCAAATAAAAAGCATATTATACGCTATTTTTATTTCGAAATATTTTTTTTTTCATAACTTTAGTTTTTTCCAATTTAAAAAAAAAATATTTCGTTATTATAAAATGCGGTGTAAATCCTCGCCCTATATTACTTCTATATTCTCAAAAAAAAATCCAGACGATTATATGTTGTACTTTTAGTGTAATAACCAATTGTTTCAACAGCGCAGTCATTCTTTGTGTCGTAGATTTGTTTCATTGAAAAAACTAAATAATTTATTCAAAATTCTGATTATTTTAGGCAAAAAATTAGCAATGTTATCATTCCACCAAATTTTCTGTTAATTGTTTTAGAAGGTACATCACTTCTCAGCAACGTCATTAGTAACATTGTTGTAAACATTATTAGTAAAAATTGGCAAAATATTAAGTAAAACGCTAAACTCAAATTGACAAAAGTTAAATCTAAAGGCTTTAGATATAGTTTTAAATAGTTTAAAATTTTATTATGATAATAATATTTACAAACAAATTTTTGGTATGATGGGCTCTCGAATTAGCCCCATTGACTCTTCAAATTTCCAACCGCATATATTAGCTGATTTGCTTGATTAATGATGAAAACCCATTATTTATGTATAAATATAGGCCTTGCCAATAAAATACATCATATACTTTGTAATTTTAATAAAAAAATTTAAACATATTGAATGAAGTTGTATCTGCAGCGGCATAAATAGATTTCACATCCAGCAGCCAAAAAACTACTTTCCCAGTGACTATAACCTCAATAACATTGACACAGTTCAATTTCTCAAGTAAAACAATTAACAAAGCAAACTGCTCCGCTGCTTGTTATTTATACACTACAATGGGCGTGCATTGTTTAGAACATACTGCGCTGCTCTTGGCGTATTTCATCCTTTATGTTAGCGCGAGCTGCATACTGAGCTTACTTTAAAACCAAAATAAATCTTAAATTTATCCTCAATCAATGATAATACATCAAATAGTTGTTCTGTTAAAAACTTATACAACTGCTTACAGCTATTTAAATGGATGGGCAAAACAATTAGAAGATAAAAAAATCAAATTGGCAATTTGTAAATGACTGGAGTTTTGTGTTTTGGCCAACAGCCGATTTTCTTTTACCATCATAATATACTCGTATACATAAATCTCGAATACATCACACTTGATTTCCAAAGAAAAAATTAAAACTTATCACAATTCTTTGGTCGTCTTTTCGTAAATCCTTTTCAACATCATTGCACTACATAAAAAAGTTATAAAGGAAACTCTCGCTTCCGATACCCTGATTCCGCACTAGGATCTGCAATTTTAAAAACTATTTTACGTATGAAGTTTCATTCCGAACATTAGAAAGGCTGAATTTTATTGGAAAAACAGGTTTATATCAAAAATCCACGCGCCATAACAGAACCCATTTCATCTAATCCAATTTTACTACCAATTTTTACATATGCATACTTTTATATAGCCTGAGCACTCAAAGTATCTCGCCCAGAATTGGATATCGGCCCGTAAATTGTTCCTTATCAAAAATGTTTGCTCCATAGCTGCATTTGCTCCAGATATACATAAATTAACCTAGTTCAAATTTTAACAAATTTGATAATTTATGTGATGGAGTAACCATTAATGCGTACTCAGCAAATCTGAAGGAAGTATTTTCAATTACGTTCTACTTGAGCTCACGTCAGAACATTCAAATTTGAAACCCCTCAAGTTTAAGTGGAAAGTAGTTAAAATACAACCAAAAATGCATAAGTCTTATAAAACCATTAGGATTTTATTAAATTACTGCTAAAATGATTAGTGAATTACCAGGCAAATGTATAAAACATACGAGTACATGCTATAATAATACTTCCTTCAACATTAAATTTATTAGAAGAAGAATTTTTGTTTTTTATTACAACTGATTTAGAAAAATCATCTAGTAATTTATCGTTCATAATTTATATTCTCATTTGAAGGGCTGTATCCCTTTGGCTAGTCCCATTTACAGTTTTATAATATTTTTAATTTTCAGCCCCAATGCTCAAGTCGTTGACTGTTATGATTTATCATCAGATCACTCATCAATAATAGTAACACTAAGTACCGAAGCATTAAAAACTGAACCACCACAACGTTTAACAAACATACTAACGAAATGGGTTCTCTATAGAAACATATAGTAGATGTAAATTGCCATCTTGATGTTCCACTTCGCACACCAGGAGGCATTGATGCCGCGACAGAAAACTTAAGTCAAATAATGGAAATGGCTGCAAAAAAAGCTACTCCGGAGAACAAAAATTCCGAAAAAAATTTAAGGCTTTCAAGTAACATTCAAAAGTTATTGACAGAGAAGCGGGCAATTTGGCGGCTATGGCAGCTTCACCAATCTCCTTTGCATAAATGGGAATTAAATAGAGCTATTAAAGCTTTGAGAGAAGCAATACGGGAAGAACAAAATTTAGGAATACAGAATTACCTAAGTGAGCTCACAGCAACAAAAACAACAGATTACTCACTGTGGAAGTCAGCAAGAAATGTAAAAAGGCCAGAGCTATCGAACCCACCGATAAGGAAACCAGATGGTCACTGGGCCAGAAGTGACTTAGAAAAGGCTATCGCTTTCTCTAACCATCTACAAAAAGTGTTCACCCCAAAGGAACAAAATAATGATTGCGTACTACCACAGCTTACGAGGGACAGGTCGAACCCAAATCCAGTAAAATTTAAATGGAAATGCGTCAAAAAAGTTATCAAAAACAGTATAAATCCTAAGAAAGCGCCAGGTCATGATCTAATAACTGGAAAAATGATCAAAGAATTACCAGATAGACGCATAAAATATATATTTTTAACGCGATAATAAGATGTGGATACTTTCCCCAAAAATGGAAAATATCTCAAATTATCATGATTCCTAAGCCAGGTAAAGACGAAACCCAAGTCTCGTCGTACAGAGCAATAAGTCTACTTCCGATAATTTCAAAGCTTTTTGAAAAGATGCTACTACAAGAACTAATACCTCTTTTATCTGAAGGTTGCATTATACCAGATCACCAATTTGGATTTAGAGAGCAACACGGCACAATAGAACAGGTGCACAGAATTGTAAATACAATTAAGGTTTCCTTAGAAGAAAATAAATATTGCTCGGCAGTTTTCTTGGATATTGCGCAAGCTTTCGACAAAGTATGGCATGAAGGATTAAATTACAAAATTAAAACTCTTTTGCCTAAACAATTTCATGCAATTCTTGAAAACTAAAGGATGTTCCAGATGAAACAAAATTCGGCCGCTACTGATCTAACCGAAATAAAGGCAGAAGTACCGCAAGGTAGTGTATGGGACCTGTATTATACTTGTTATTCACAGCTGACTTACCAATAACTGAAAAAATCATCACTTCAACTTTTGCTGATGACACAGCTATATTATTCTCACACAAAAATCCTCAAACTGCATCGAGAGAATTACAAGAACATCTACACAAAATAGAAGATTGGTTAAAAACTTGGCGGATAAGAACGAAGGAATGTAAATCAACACATGTAATATTCACACTAAATAAACGTACATGTACAGCAGTAAAATTAAACAATATCACAATTCCTCAACAAACAAACGTCAAATATCTCGGTCTTCATCTCGATAGAAGATTGACATGGAAAAAGCACATTGAAACAAAATGCAATCAATTAAAAATAAAATTTTCTAAAATGTACTGGATGATCGGAAGAAAATCTCTAGACTGCAAGGTTCTACTATACAAAGCGATCCTAATCCTCATATGGACATATGGTATCCAACTAGAGGGCTCCACTAGTGCATCAAATATAGATATCGTACAAAGAACGCAAGCAAAGATACTTCGTAGCATTACAAATGCCCCATGGTATATTCGAAACAGCAACATCCATAGAGACCTAGGAATCAAAACTGTTAAAGAGACAATTAAATCATGCAGTCTAAAATACCAACTGAAACTGGAATCACACCCTAACGAATTAGCTAGAGAACTACTAAGGCAACCGAAATATGGACGGCTTCGCAGAACAGATCCTCTAGATTTAATTAACTGAGCAATATAATTTAATGATTTCGCGCATGTTGACCTAACACTCTAAAATTAAGTAATTAATAATAATTTAATAATAATAATAATGCATGATATAACCTATGTTAATACTTAATGATATTAAGTATTAACATAGGTTAAGGCTTAAGTTAATTTTTTTTTTATATATACAGTAGTATATATACAGTAGTTAGTAGTATATATACAGTAGTTTTTAAGTAGTTAGTAGTATATATACAGTAGTTTTTAAGAATTTCACACTTCAAGAATAAAGCCTTTGGCAATAGTTACAAAAAAAAAAAAAATTTCTGCCGATCCAGATTGGGTCTAGTAGATCAAGTGATTTCTTGCTTCACAGCCGTCTTACTCGGTTTGTGTCATCCATCATACGACGTATATCAACACTTTGACTTGGACTAATACGTTGCATGTGTTTTCAGATCTCTACGGATGTTGTCATTTCTTATGTACCACGGTGCATTAACTATTCCACGTAGGGCTTTGCTTTGGAATGACTGAATAATATTGACATTATTTTTCTTTGTACAGAGCTGAATATCGCAAGTCCACATAGATTTTCGTTTTAGGATTTCCCGATAATCAAGCCCTCGTACACGTCTACGATAATCAGTTATGAGAATCACCAGCGCATCAAACTCTGTGCAAAGAGCACAAACAAAATATTATACTTTGGTGTAATACATATTCTACTTGGTATATTCCGAACAATAATATTTAAAGAGGTCTATTATTATTCTAGGTTGGCGACGCATCCTGACTACTTGATCAGTGGCACTAATAGTTTCCTGTAACTATTTTTGAAACAAAGATAAATTGGGAATTATTTTTCCCTATAAAAATGTTGTGAAACAAATTTTCTCAAATTAACTTTAGCTTTTTGCTTTCGCAAAGCCGCTTAGCGCAGTAACGGAAAATAATTGTTCATCATAATTGGCTTTTATGTCACTTGTAATTGTAATCTGAATCGATTTTATGAAAATCTTTTTTTTTTAGTTTTTTTTAAAGCCAACCCTACTTTAATTACTACTGATAAATTCGCCAACTATGATGAACAATTATTTTCGTTACTGGAAATTCATAAACAAATATTGCTGAAACCAAAATTGTCTCTAATATTAAAGCTAAGCGGGATTTGCGAAAGCAACGCAACTTTTGTTTTGGAACTATTTCCACCAAACGAATTCCATCAGTAGGCCAGAGAAATACAATTTAGATAAAAACGTTATGATAAGATGTTTCCCAATTCCCAAGGAAAGCGATAATAGCGGCACAGGGCGACTAAGTTTTTAATATTCCATGTCAGTTTCTTTTGTAGCAAGAATTCTAAGTGGCAAAAAACTTTAAAAATGGAATTAATTTTAAAATTTAAATTAATAAATTCATTTATTTTGTTGGAATTTTATATTTGTCAAAGTATGTATTCAAAATAGTATTAAGCATTAAATTTAATTAATTTTACTAGAATTTTTTAATTACACCTAAATCAAAATAAATGTACAGCGTTTAGCTAAATGTTTGATTTACCTGTAGATGTCTCAAACTCAACTTTGAAATTCGTCAAAGAATAACGTGACACAGTAAAATCTTTTTATAGGGCTCTCGATTTATTAACTCAAAAGGAAGGTCATATTTTTGTCAAAATGTACATAAATACGGACGTTCATTGGTTTTTGTTTATTGTTAATCTTTAAATTAAAGTGTGTCAAGTTCATGATTAGCTAATTGTTTTTTTCGGCTTTTAGTTGGGTACTTCATTACTCAACTAATGAACTAATCTCTTAATATAACACATTGAAATTGATCACGTAATAATAGTTTACTTATTACAGAACAAGTAGGAGTGGCGGATCATTCGACAGATGTTTAAACATAATAATAATTAAATTTAATTAATTAAGTCTTTATAATTTAATTTATTGTATATTTTTAGATATTTAAGTTTTATACTATTTTTGATAAAACTAAATAAATACGATTCAAACATGATTGGTGATATTTTTGAGTTGAGTAGCTTCAAGCACAATTTGCTAAGAAAGAAATCAAAAATGTTAATATATCGAACCACATTATGCTTTATGCTGAAGCGAGTTCACGTATTCTGTCACCATTGAAAATTACAAGGTCAAAACTTCGATCATATCTGCAATTCTACATCACAGTTTTTATTCCACAATTATCATATATGTATCTTGACTTATATCAGTCAGTTATATTTACTAATATATTAGTATTATAAATAATGTGTTAAGAGTAAATGAAAAGTATATACTCATTTCAATAAACAAAATATATAAAGTACTAATATCTTAAATTAAGTTAATTTAAATTTTTATTTTGTGTTCTTATAGCGTATATATGATATGTTAGTCTAAAATTATTTTTTGATATCATATCATATGTTCACTCAATTGTATCGCTGAATCAAAAAATATGAGTTAAAATCTATTAAAGTTGAAGGTCGCTGGCAAAAAATTCTACAGCTACGAAGCATTACGTCATAATTTTGCAAACAGGGTTGCCGACAGAATACATTTGACCCGTATATTCGGTGATTTGAATTATTTTTCAGAGCAAATACATATAAATAATTTAAAATTGCTATATCTTTTAACTATTATTTAGCAATGGAGATTTTAGATATCCTCAGGGTGTGTCCAAACAACACTTTAATTAAAACTTAATTACTTATTAGCCATCACCTTATATAAGCATGTATGCAAAACTGTTTCAATTGATTTTAGTAATTTATTTGAGTAAAACGCTTTTTTTTAGATATAAGATGTATTGCTTTGGTAAAACTAAGCGGTTTTTACTTTAATATCTCAAAGCAACAGCTTTAGCTATAGTTTTTCCATGCATCTTAATTTTTCTCCTTTCATTTTTATTAAAATAAACTAAAATTAACAATACAACATATATCCGGATCATTTTAATTGTCCTATTTAATTTTACGACAAGATAACAACCGTTCGAAAAAAATATTAAAAAATGAAAGCCTTGCGGTAAACACCATAACTATAGAATAGTTTTATTTTTCTTAAAACTAAAAATGGTTTACATTATAGTGTTTTCGGTTTTATAAATACAATGCAATTTTTTTTTTTGATTTTGCCAGATTTTGCCAAAGCAGTGCTGGAATATTCTAACATCACATTTTGCGATATTTTATCGAAGTCTACGTCTCTTTCAGCTAGAATTAATTTAACTTCTGTTTCGTTTATCAATTATTTCTTCTTACTGTCACAACCTACTAAAATATATTTGAACACTATCTATTTCTATCTAATCACTTCACTTATTTTCGTTATAAAATTGAAAAAAAAATTATTTGGTGATAGAAACACAGTAGAAACATCACAATGTTTCAACTAGCAGGCTGGTAAATGATATAAAAATTGAAACAGAGATAAATTTTTTTCTACAGAAACGAGAAATAAGCTTCGATAAATTATCAAAACATGGTGATGTTAGAACATCCCAGGACTGCACTACTATTGGGAAATTATTTTTGTCATCGAAAAACATAGCCTACACCTACTAGGTCTCGGAATTTTTTAAAAATTATGTTTGATACAGGTATGTCAAGATTTTCATTCTGAAGGACGAATGAAAATCCGGGATTTTTCCCATCTCAAGCGTGAAGTTAGTAATTTAATTGATTTGTGTAACCTAATGTAGAGCAAATATCAAATAAGTTACTAACTACACACTTGAGATAGGAAAAATCCCGGATTTTCATCCGTCGTATGAATACGGCCTACTTATTCAAATAAGTCCCCTCGTGAGCTGCCTTATTTCAATTAAGGCTCTGTGCAATAAGTCGGTTTTTGGAAAAGGACAGTAATTTACTTCTTTCTGTGGAACAGCCATGGTTCAGCAAAAAATTTGGATATAAACTGCGAGCAGTTTTCGAGTTTACAAGACAAACGTCCTGCGTTAATATACATATTTCAAGAGTTCAACAATGTTTCCAAATGCTTTATGACCATGCTTATGCATTTAACTTAATAAATTTTATTAAATATTTACAAAATGCTTGTACATAATATGATGCAAAATAAATTTGCATAAATTGAAAATTAAGTACCTGAAAATTATGATAAAATAACAAGATGAATCATTTACCTGCGGACGACCATAGTAGTCGTAACAATCTAAATCCTTTAAATTCGTTTGTTGTTGGTTTGCATATGTGTTTGATATAAAATTATTATTAATTAATATTAAAAACCATA